>DWMG01000644.1:0-18217 GCA_018244855.1 Elbella merops
CAAATATCCTCAGAATGACTTCGTCTTATTCTGGCTTTGTTTTGTATACATATTTATATATGTTTGATTTTTGGAAAAAACATTGAGATTATACATGAAATTGAGTCACATGAATAATAACTATTCTTTATACATGTTTTGAACAATTAAAAGACATTTTTAAAATCTACCAAACAATATCTATGGATCTGTGCCCAGTGTATGGCAATAGGCTTACCACCTATTCCATATACACCTATTCCGTATACTACACTCCTCTACCTACCTGTTCGGGGATTACAGGCGCGACGTTACGTTTTTTTACGTTTTATATTAGCAAACAATATATATAAACAAAACCACATTAATTTTTTAAACACACTGTTGCATATGGTGCAGTTGGGATTTAAGAAATAATACCTCTATTACCAATACCATTTATGACAAAAAATTACTTAATTCACACATTCTAAACATATCTAATCTAAAATTGATTAATTTATCTTAATATTGCATTTTGTGATATCGCGATTGACGTTAATGAACATTCAGCGATTTCCTTAATCATCATCATCATCATCAGCCTATCACAGTCCACTGCTGGACATAGGCCTTAATAACATGTTCAAAATGAACAATCGTAAGAGCGTCAGCAATGTTGTTAGGATTTCGCTCAATAATTAAACAATTGCTTTTGAAGGTCACCAAACAAGTTGAAGAGTCACTTGGAACCAAGAAGAACGTCTTCAACTTCTCTTATCTCCATACTTAGATGATGATGATTTGAACTTCTAATCAAGGAACGTTGTACAAATATGTATGCATACATTTGGAAGCGGAAGATATGAAGGTAGTTTTATTAATAATTGTCGCTTAACACAGCCTTGATCAATGATAAATTTGAAAGTTTTAAAGGCAATTAATCTATACAATAATTTAATTGTCGGTAGCTTTCAAGTAACGGGAAATTACACAAATTGTGCATTTCGAAATTAAATATAATGTTGGATACCTACAAAATTCTTGAAAACAGTTGAAAAGTAGCTTCTCAAGGTGATACTAAATGATGGTGATCAAATGGGATGTTATGCATTTTGAATAGTGTTATGATTACAATAACACTGAAGATCAGCGAATAGGTGAGAAAAATCCTCCTACCGTCACCACCAGCATCAGCCATTCTATCCATCTATTTATTCCCACCTCCAATTTATTTCACTATCAGACATGTTCTTCATATAACGAGAAGGGCTAAGTCTACCTACCAATTTTACTAAAAAAACTACTATTAAAAAGCTATACGGTCTTCTATTTTAGGTAAATATACTGCATTTCTTTTACAATCTCAAATATCAATATGTAGTCTACAGCACACCTGTATGTAACCTTTGCAATCTACTCCAGCCGTTTAGATTACAATTCTTCGAAATATACCCAATATGGTGGTCCAGGGGCATTTCTATTGAGATGTTACTCTGGGGCTCAGTGACATGCGTAGTCTGCGGGGCACACCTTTTCCAGCTTGCTCGCTGTATGTAAGCACATAGTATTTCAATAGAATGTTAGTGATGTTCCCAGTAAGAAACAAAGGCCGGCCACAGACGCGGAGGCTTACTAGGAATATTATAGTCTTCGATACTATCTCTGGTGTATGCAAAGTAGGGAAGCGGATACAGGAATAGAATGAGCTGCGAAGTGAGAAATAGTATTCGTGCTCAAATTCACTTGAGTATTTTTGTTTTTATATTTGATAGCTGGAGTTTTCATCCGTAATATTATGAAGAGATAGATATATAGATATATTCATTATACATAATATAATATTTTACGATAATAATGATTTCTCATTACGTTATAAAAGAGCATACATATTAAAATAGTTATGATTACAATGCTGCTATACATTACGAGTAACTAAACATAAAACGTAAGTAAATAAGTTACAACTTGCATTAGTGCTTGCAAGTTACAAAGGATTTTGTAACCCGTTGAGGTACTAGATGCGTTTGAAAAAAGTTTAATCTGTGTTGCCATACAACATTCCCACACATTGGAACGCGTAATTTATAACAAAAAATGGCAAGATCACACATGATCGCGCCATAAGTGCCGCGATATGTCATATTATTCTCACGTTTTATTAATTATTATCTGTGATCAGTTGAATTATTAACTGCCTTCCACTCGTTGTTCCAGCGCTGTACCAAGTCATTATTTAAATATGTGGTAGAAACAATAAATAACATGTGTAATTAACAATAAATATGCAATAAATAAATAATAAATAATTGTAACAATAGTAAAATAATGTAATACAACATAATATATTTTATCGCCACGTCAGGTCCTATTCGAGCCAGGAACAGCAGCAAGTCAGCAAGTGTCAGTATTTCTATTCGTACAGACAGACATACATCGCTCTGAAAAGAGTTATCTGAAGGAAAAGCCTGTATGAAGGTACTCCCAATGCAGTTTCGGATATTTCTGACTTACTCATCAGCCAGTATCTTACCTACCTTACCTATCTTACCTACCAAGTCTTAGTCTCCCTCGGCACCTGTGTTCACTAATCATTATTCATCTGTTCTTTTTTCTGAATGTCTGCACCACCAGAACAGGTGCTTATTCAGTTAAACTAATACTCTTTTAATAGAACTGTCTAATTTATCGAATGGTTGCAAGCGCTCTGGTACGGGTCGAGTACTATTGGGTTTTTCGATCTTGAAATTTGCATTAGCGACTTGGAGTCTGGATTTTTGTGTCCGGAGTACAGCAAAAGTCTCATTATCTTATTCTATGGTAGGACGTAAACGTAACTGTTGATACGTTGGTGTGTACTACTCCCCTATGCCCTCCTTCATGAGGTCTACGGGCGTGATATTACATATTAATCTCGTAATAAAAATGCATGTGATTTAAAACAAATGCACAATTATTACGTTAGAACAGTCCCCTGATGGAGCATGGAAGGCGTGACTTATTATAAATTCGTAACCAGACTTAATTTTACCGACACGAAGCTTAACAACTTAGTGAACTTCAAACAAAGCGGTTGAACATGTCAGATGTGATACACTGACCTTGACATGCCGAGACAATCAGACATTGCCGAGAACCGTGATACTGATCTGAATACGGTCACCTTTCACACTGAAACTATATCAGTATAAACACACCCTTATTGCGTCATGTACAACACAACATCATTGGATGGTTAAATGTGCATTTGTTTTATATTTGCACAACATAATCTAACATTACAATATAATTCTATCTACATATACGAGTATGTATGTATGTGTTTTATGTGTATTTATGACATTGTATGTCACATATTTATTTATTATATTTAGTATCTTAGCTTTTCATTGTTACCACCTATTGCCAGTTCTTCAGCATCATCAAGGGCTGACTGGTAGATAATGCCACTGGACATTAAGTCCACCTTTTGTATAAAGTACTTGAAATATTAGGTAATACAACAATAAATAAATTAATATATTTTTCGTAAGGCAAGTAGATGAACTAAGAAGCTATGTTAATTTTACAATTCAATCATTAATAAAAAAAATTATTATTCAAGTACCTACTATATAAAATAATTTATATTTATGTACTTGCTTAACTCATGTATATTGTTTGGAATAGTCCACCCAATCGGTGGGAGCTGATGAAGAACGATTTCGGATAGTGCCGAAACTAGTTGGACTATACCGAAAAAACCTGATTAATCTGGTGAAGATCATCATGAAAATCATACACGGCAGGTGGTATGTTGATTAAATCATTACCGCATCCTTTTTTATACGAGTCATCGACCTTTTTGAACTAATATTAATAACAGTGTTCTTAAAACAACTTCCACACTCAAAACAATCGGTCATGAATTTTGATTACGTCATACTTCTATTATTAAATACACTACAGTAGAACAACAATGGGCAACTTTAAGATTTAATTTACAATATATCATCTGAGATATTTTGATAAAACAATACGTTTGAAAAATTATAGCAGTCGCAAATTGATGCTGAATCGTTACGAAGATTCTACCATACGGTACAATCGTAAGGTCAACAGTCTAAGTAAAGCCACGTAACTTACAGCTAATACACACGTGGCGTTTTTGAGGCGCGTTTATATAATGCGCGTTTTATTAACGTTTAATGAATAAGGTGTACATCAAATGCACGCTTGCACATACATATACACTTAAATAAGAGTTTCTAATTTTCTAAATGCGCATTATCAAGAGGTGCGTTTAAAAATGCTTAGTGTGTTTTAGGAGTTTTTGGTTCATGAAACATGCGTTCTAAGAGAGTGCGTTTCAAACACCTAATGTATACTAGCTGTTTTAGAATCTCTTGGTTCTCACAACGCGCGTTAAAAAAGCGCGCGCCTTAAAACGCCAAATATATAATTGCTATAACAGAAGCTCTTAGTTCATAAAACGCGCGTTATAAAACCGTGCGCTTAAAACGCAAAATGTGTGCCAGCCGTAACAAAAACTCATAATGTGTCATTAAGTATTTAGCATACAAAGGAGTTATAAATATTACCTATGACTAAATAGCTCTAGCTAAACTTTTGAAAGCTCGGGATGACATACGTCAATAGACGCGAGGATGTACATACAAGCAGTAAAGTGGATGTAAATGTATGTAAAGCGGAGTCGTCTTGTTATGAAATATGTATTTTGAAAACACGGCCAACAATTGCTATTCAGGACGCTTAGTGCAGTAGCTTGCACGGTGAATGGGACAGTGTGTCATTATGTTTTAAATATATATAAATAAAATGATATAGGTCTACCGTTGTGCGGACGTCACGTAAAACTACTCAATAGATTTCATTTCAGTCTCTCGCTTAACGAATATCATCATGATCATCAATACAGCCTGTTCTAATCCACTGTTAAACACAGACCCACTGTTAGACGTAGTATTCGTAATAGCACGCCACTAAGTTTGGTTTTCATATCTTAGCGTTGTTAGTATAATATAATATGTATTTTTTGACTTTGAAACACAATGGAATTTTAGAAAGAACAATCGCGTAAATAACGGCACGATAACCTACAATTTTACTATTTGCGTCTAAAGCAGTTGATATTAAAATAGGTTGCGAGGCGGAACACTTGTACGATTTGACAGGTGATAGCAACGCCCGGTGAAATATCGCTCTGGACGGCAACGATACGCCGCAGCTGGTGCAGTGCGCGGTAGTCTTGCTAGGCAAGAATCCTGTAAGGCCCAAGTACGTTGTTCTTGTTCAGATACTTGTTGTATACTTAGGCAGTGCGTTTTTGTATGTGGATTGGTTTGTAGTTTAGTTCGAGTGGAGTCGTGTTCAGTAGTTGTGTTTTGTTTTGAAAGTTAAAAATTCTTATGGAAATTAAATAGCAGTGATAGGTTAGTGGCTTAAAATTCTGTCTGGCGACTTCGAAGAGGTATATTCTAATTCTGAGGTGTATCTCTTGTTTATGAAATCATGAACGTTTTAAAATTAAATATAATTCGCTGTAACGGTGAAGAAAAACGTCGCAAGGAAATTGCACAACTTTCGTTTCTCCATGATCTTTAAGGCTGGTGAAATGTGACTGGCACTTGCCCATTAGGTATACCAGGCTTTAGTTCTTCTTAATCAGGGGAAACACTTGTGAAACAGAACGATAACATGATTATGCCTACGGCAATTAATAAAAGTTGTATATCTATGTCCCCAGACTCTTTAACACCTATTTAAATAACAGTGATAGCGAAATAGGAGTTTCTATAATTCGCATCGTCACGCCGGTAATGCCCGAAGGGGTAGGTAGAAGAGTGTAGTACAACCCCACGTTTCACCAGTACGTTTACGTCCCACATTGGAATAAACGGTGAGCCCATTGCCATACACCGGGCACACATCCAGGCTCCCAATCACTACTAGAAATTTCTAATAGAAAATCCAAGTTAAAAAATTCCAATAGTACCCGGTCCGGACCTCGAACCAAGGACTTCTCGATCAGCAGTCGCATATTGCAACCACTCAACCAACGAGGCAATCTATAATTAATTCATTAATTTCCATAAAAACCCCATTATGCACCACCAGGTACGACATAACAGATCACATAGTTACGGAACTTACATGGTAATTAGAAGACAAGGGACTGTCGTGAAATTTGCATCCTAACTGTTCCCGATTGGCTCAGAGTACACTGAATGCAAATTTCAAGTCACTGCAAGCGTTATAAATTACCCACACACAACATACACCCATGCACACAAACAAACAAACATACATACATTACGTATTGACACTATGATGTCGTTGGGCAATATTGGTTTTGTGAGTGAAAGCCTAGCAAAGCTAATTTGTTAGTATGCCTTCATACAAGAATCAGTGAAATAATACTCATCATAAGCCTAACATTTATTAACGGCTTTTACAAAATATCATACAAATATGTATAACTGAAACGATGTCAGCATTTTTAGCTAGTACAGGAGGTTAACCAAAATTGTATGTTAGTGAAGAGGTACGCTGGGATTTGTGGCGCCAGTTTTCTTACTATTTTTTATAACGGTTGAGTTTGTTCTAAATATCTACTTGGGTAAAACTGAACAGTTTTATATAAATGTATTAATTGAGTGATAAATGTAAAAGCACCTCAGATAACTTATAACTGGGATATGTGGCTCGCGTTGCTCGCTGCCTACCCCATAAGATATCAAGTTTAACATATTTCCCAACAGTTGTAATTTCCAGAAAGTACATATGATAAGCAATGTTTATATTCTACGGTAATTTTCAGTTTGACAATTATTGGCAATATGTAATAATTTATTGTACTGGCAAATATGTCACTGTATCTACTATCGTCCATTGTGTACAATTGCATCAGGGTAATCGGTTTAACAGTTAAATAGTAATAATTGTTGTAAGTGTCACAAAATACGTATGAGAATGTTTTGCATACCCGCGGAAAAGTACAGCTTGCCAATTACAAACAATATGTAATAATTTATTGTAATGGCGGGAATATTACTGAATGTAGGTATAGTCGTCCATTTTGTGTACAATTGCATTACTAAGCACCCATAACTCAGTAGAGAAAGCGTCAACGTCCTACACGTGTGCCTCGTCGCTAATCGCCCGGCCGGCGACATCGACGCAATTACACTGATTTGAATATGCCACAGGAATATTTGAATTTGAAATTGTCGTGATTCATACGACGACATGTCCCGGCTCGACGCTATCTGATATCACGCCCGAGTAACTGCCTCGATGTGACAGATCTATATTTAATAAACACTTTCACTAAAAAATTGTCAAGCTGAATGGTCACTAAACATTGAAGTACTCGTATGTACGAGTATATATCATTGACCATTTTTTTAAAGAGGACTGCAGTTTTCTTTACTAATGTATGCTATTAATAAATTGATGGGCAAATTATTTTCTGGTTAAGAAGCCACACGATCTAATAAAGCCAGTGTAATCATTTTCATTTGTTTCATAATTGTAGTATTGCACGATTTATTAAAATAATTTCATTTTTAAATACAACAATAATGACAAACATAATTACAGTCAAAAACATACATACATATGTATTGGTATTGGAGGAACCTAGAGATCCATCTTGAAGAATTATTTCTTTACATTTCGATATCAGTGTTCTTCACTTCTCTTTGTCCATTAATGAAAACATTTATTTTAGTGCATATTAAAAACTTTATGTTCGTCTCTGGGCTCTGGGCTGAAAAGTGTGTTGCACTCTGTATGTTTTGAAAATGAAAAATAATCATATCCGACAAAAATCACATGTTAACATCATCAGCCTTACTCAGTCCACTTCTAAAGTTAACCTTCTCCTAATGAGTGCCCTTGTGCACTTTCATATGAGGCTTCTCATAATCTGCACGATGGCAATAGGACTGATTGGATTTTATGTACCTAAGTTTAATATATTCAGTATGATCGAATGCGTACAAGCCAACATTCCATTATTTTTAAGTTTCAAAAGCAACAAATTATCGTATCTATTTTTAGTAAGACATCTTTTATGTAGTTCAAAAGGTGTGCATTACAGACTTGACCCTTTTAAACAACATGGCTAGGAAGTCTGGACGAGTTGGGAGATTTGTGTTAAGCAAAACTTTCGACCGTAGTGTACACCATTTTAGACCCCAGTGCCTTCGTAACGGGACTTTTTACAACTCCACTCTAAATTAGAATCTTGGCTTTCCTCCTTTCTTACGTTTCGCCCATATCATTTGTAACAAAACGGGGGGTATTTTCGCAATGTATTGAATATGTTATTTTGATCAGGTGCTATATATTGTCATTTTGTTACCGTGTGTTGGCTGTTCAGGAGCTGAATTGGGCGATATAGAGTTGGTGCTCGGAAGACAGAATCACTTTTATATTTTTTTATATTTTTATATATTTATATATTTTTTTTAAGTTTTGAAGCAATTATAATATGATATGTTAAGATTAAAACTATTTTGTATACTGTGAAATCTAAATATGTTGGAGTAAATCTAGAAGCTGTTTAGGAAAGGAAAGGAAATAGCTCACTGCGACCACAGCTAGACCAATAATGATTATAAATAAAGTGAACACTAATTTCGATAATATTTTTTTAGTATTTGTCTATAAGTCTATAGTATTTTTTATAACTATACGACAAATAATACCCATAAAAACCGAATCTTAATACGATTCCTGGTAAATAACAGCTTATATGCACAACACAATAATATTTTGCAATTATTTATACATTGGACGACATACTTGACTTTACATCACTGTCTACACTAATACATGGTAAAGTGCAAGCTAGAACATATAATATGCGAGAAGCGTACACAATTATGAGTAATACGCCAAGATTTATTGTTGTATAAAACGGAGACAACTGCTGTGACAGCCCTTTGAGTCACAATGGTCAGAGGCAACACAATCGCAGTGTTCATTATAAATGTCAATTCTAAACACCAGTCGTATATTTCAATTTGACACATCAGCTTCATGCGTGTGCAATATTAACGCGTGTATTTAATGAAATATTAATGTACGCCCATATTTGGACCGCCTTTCGCAATACTCACATCGCCTTTTGCGTGCGCGGCGCCCAGATGATCTTGTTTATACAGTATTATAGGAATCCCTTAAATTAATTTGATCTACAAATGTGTACGTGGAATAATCGTTTTATCTAACTAATACTGGTTCGGTATGGGCGTGTGAGGAAAGTGGTAGAGGAAGCATATCAAACCTATAAGATTATATAAATATTTGGCATTCAGTGCTTCACGCTTATCCGATAACGTATCGTAGCTAAGCGGATTAAATGTTATGCGAAATGGAAAAACTATCTACGATTTATGATAATTATGTATTGGCAATGACCAATCTGTTTTTACGGGTAATCTATTCCGAAACAATAAGCAAGGTCCCAGACAAAAGGCACCACTCTGTTTAGTGCTGGGCAGAAAAAATACATGTAAGTCAGTCCTTTTCGGAAATTAATCCCTTGTATCAAAGACCTCTGAAACTGAACTACTTAAACGCAATCGAATTATATGTAGAAATAAAATTCTAAAACTTAACATTCTGTCTACTGGCTGAAAATCCATTTAAAATACACTTGAGATTTAAAAATAAAACAAACAAGCTATTATGTAATATTTGTTTTATGTCATAACAAATATTACCTATTCTATGTTACCGCGGCTTCCGGTCTTTTGCGATCAAATTAAGTTTAAAACAATTTTTAAGATACAAATACTTATTTTCCAACTTCGATATTGTTTCACATTGCACATTTTTATTCATACTTAAAGTCCAATTACTCAATTATTATCGGTGATCCACGATATAGCCCGCAATTTTTATAGTATGCCCGCATTTAGTTAAAATATTTTTACGATCATTCTTCCAACATAAATTTATTAAGCGAAGTATTTCATGTATTTATCACGATATTTCTTTGCCATATTATTGCGGAAGATTGACCTAGATCCGTTCCGTTTAAACAGGGTCATATTTAATATAAAAGGAGATGTATTCTTTTAAAAATTTCCTCTACGGCCATTAGAATGTTCTAGATATTTCCATGACCGTTTTAAACTGGAAACAGTTTTTGAACTTATTAACTTATATTTGCTAAGCAGGTGCTTAATCTTTCCTCATATCAGAAGTGCGTAAGGTCACACCAGTGCTTTACTCCATTGCAGAAACAGAAGTCACGGAGATTCTAGAGATGTGGGTTCTGAAGTTACGGCATTATTCAGGGCGGACAGAAATCTCAAATTTTAAGAACGTTATTCTAACGAGAAGGACCAAGACTGACTACTTAACGTGCCATCCGAAGCTTAGAAAATTCTAATCCATTTACAATTTAGAAACCGTAATATTATATTATAATTTATTACCGTTTTTTTATTATTAATACTATAATGTCACGCCAGGTATCTTGCGTGGTAGGTGTTGTAGTCTATCCTTACTCCGCTGTTATTATCATACAATCACTATATACCAATAATATTTTATTTGTTAAGGGACGTTATATTGTAATGGCTTTTTAAATTTAATAATTTTACGTTGGTCTAGTGGTTGCAAACGTGAGTGTTGTGTAAGAGATTCTTAGTTCGATTCTCGGGTCAGGTGAAACATTTCTGGGTTGTTCTAAATTAAAATTCTCAAGTAATAGCATGGAATCTGTAATTGTGCTTCTTTAAAAGTAATAGGATCACCCCCTACTACCTACATGGGACGTATGTACAACATGACCGTTAAAAAAAGGGGAGTTCTCCACTCTTCTACCTACATCTTAAGCGAAATACAGGGGTGATATTATGATATATATTTATTGTATAGAATAAAGAATATAGAAGATGCATGTTAGGTCTGTAAGGAGAGAGTCATTTGGCTTTCAGTGTTATGTTGTACTCACCCCGCAAAGAACCTAGCGCGATGACATAATAATGTTTGATATTTTTGTGTGCGTACAGAAATGTCATAAGCTTCTAAAATAAAACTCATTACACAAAAGAATTTTTATAACAAAACTTAAATTCATGCATCAAATTTTGAATAAAAAGTTTGAAAATTTTAAATACACCATGAATTTAAATTTCATACTCATTAGGAGTTTCTACACCATAAAACGTAGAGTCGTGAATTCCGAGCTTAAATACGTACGACTCGTCTTAGTGAGAACTGGCAATAATTACCATGCCATCGAACCGACGAGTAAGTAGTGCCGCAGAGGATAGATTTCGCCAATTAGAATCCATTACTGATTGCATCGATTCTTGTTTAACTGCCAACGATTACATAGCGAGCACTTATGTGTTATGACATCTTCTATATAATTTTCTTTACAATGTTAATTATTGTTATCAAACATTTATTACATAGAAAACAGTTTTAAACATTTCTAAACGAGAAGTCCTTTTACTTCCGTTTAATCATTATTAACTTATCTATTACTAATTATTATTAATTACTAACCGCTTATTATTAATTACTAACCGCTAACATTAACAATATTTAATAATTATGATATCTTATGCTTAACTTTTTTATTATTACTTAAGGTTGAAAATATTGAAAGGAATTAGTACTTTAATTAGTAGTTCAGTAGTAACAACATCTTGCTTTTCATTATTATTAATATAACCCCACGCCAGGTCCGGTACAGGGTAGGCAGGTATTAATACTTAATAGCTATTGTAATTGCTTAATAATAACTATTAACTAATAGTGATTAAGTATCATAAATCAATTATGATTATGTACATAAAATTATTGATAATGTTCTCACTCAAATTAGTTCACGATAAGGTTTTTAATAATGTCTTTATATAAACGGCTGGACAATTATTCTAATAGTTGAAATATGTAGATTTAGCAGCTACATTGCAATTTGCAACCGTTATCATTCATTTCGCGTGTAAAAATCACGTTAGACATCGTAAAATTCTATTGCGACTGACACCAATTGCCAGACCTAGAAACAGACAAGAAAGTTATGAATAAAACAACATGCCTCCCTTTTAATAGCCGTCCACGGTATTTGTTAGCTGACATAAGATTCTTGATGACGAATATCTTCCTTAGACGTCCGCGAGGCGCATGATGAAATCAGCTTCGCAGAAAATCCAGCAGCCGAGGGAATCTGGTGGAAAAAAATTAGTGCCATCGACTTTATAGAGTTAGTTTTTCAACCGTTCAATTCCGACGCGTCTCTACCATATCAAGATGATGTTGGCTGATTAACTGGCGAATATAGATTTTAATTACAATATAATTAAATAGTCAACTGCACTAATTGACTGGATAACATCTTTTGGCGAGGTATGCCAGGTTTGATCTTATTTTTTGCGACGCTGAGGTGATATGTGTAGCGGCATAAAAACGCACCGTGGTCCGACTAGAATCGCGCGTAGTACGTAATCTCCACCTTAGTATTATGTTGATTAGCGTATGTGGACACTGCGACACATTGCTACATTTTCGTAACAAGATCTTTTAAATGGTAAAACGTGCATATACCGTCTAGTGTGTGTTATTTTAATTTTGTGTTGTGCCGCTTTTTTAGTATACGATACGCAGTTTCGATCTGATCATGTTGCACCTATACGTAAAAAGGTGTTACAATTATTTTGGAATTTAAATTTTTTCGCGCCACTTCATATGTAATTACCTCTCGATAGCTACTAATATGGATGATTAAAATATCACACGCTGTTCTGGTAAACGAATACATTGTAAGAAAACGCACACTTTAGAGAGTTCCATAATGTTTTTAAGCCGTGCGAAGTCCGCCAACCCGCACTACGAGTATCTATATCTTCGTGATGCAGTTCGCCCGTAACCTTTCTCATTTTCAGAGAAGTCTCATGTCTAACAGTGGAACAACAAGAGGACTAATGATAAGGTATATACTACCCTGGAATAGAATATATCGTTCCGTTTCTACTTGATGTGTTTTTACTATCGCTCGTATTAAACACTAGTAACACGAACGCTCAGAAGTAAAATTCATAAGATTTCATCTCATTATCTCATCTCATCGCATCATCTCATCGCATCATCTCATCGCATCATCTCATCGCATCATCTCATCGCATCATCTCATCTCATCATCTCATTTTAACATATGTTCATACAATTTGTTAATTGTAGCTAAATATTTATTTATCACATTAGTCTACATTAGTCGTTTTAGACAACAGGTTTGCGGTATATGCGTTTTATGCTTAACTATGTGTTGTCCATGTCTCCTATAATACAGGACATACTCGTAGTGGTTTATCGTGAATATTACTACTATACAAAATCTTATTACTTATATAATTTACTTTCTATTTTTCAGGCAATGAGTGTATGTTATACATACATGTATATTATAACTAAAACTGCATCAATACGAAATGCAAATGAATTAAACTTGGGAACGGCTTTTTTTATGCATTTTTAGTTGGACTACATTTTAATAATCACGACCTTAAGATGACATTAATAAATACGTCGACTGGCTCTCTGGTGCAGTGGTTAGTGAACTTAACTATTGTACCCGGGGTGGGGGTTCTATTCCCACCATGGATTTTTTTTGCGATGAACACAAGTATGTGTTCTATGCCTGGGTGTAAAATATATATATATATAGTTTACCAGCGGTATGGATACCATACTCACCTCACTTGATGCTTACCGTAGGAGTAGGTAGCCTTGTGTGGGAATGTCCAAGATATTATTATTATATTATACAAAATATTCATCATTATAATTGTTACTTCATTCCGCTTAACCAGGGGTAGACATAGCCTTCTCTAAACTGTCGCCAGTTCGAACTGTCTATATCTTTTGCTCGTCCTTTTTTTTTTTTCTTTTTTTTTTGCGCCCAGACAAAGGTGGAAAAGGGCTACCCTCATGCGGGAGGGAGGTGGTGAATGCTCATAGCATGCCACTGCGACCGGTCGCAGTGGGTATGTAGGAGTCACGAGAAAGAGCCCTACGTGCCTTACCCACTAAACACCACCTAGGGGTTGGCTTTGACCTTAAGGGTCTCAAAGCCTTCATCGGATGCGCCCCCCTCTTGGGTGGTCGAGGGGGTGATAAATGATGAGACCATTGTAGGTAACCTTATATACCTTAAAGTTATCTTACCAACTTAACCCCATATTGTATTAATAGAGGAGCCATAGACAACATTTCAATGATAAAAGACCACATTGTAGGTAGTTACTAACACTGTTATTTAGTACTAGCGGACCCGGCAGACGTCGTCCCGCCCGGATAAGCAGTGTTACATTCAATAAGTATTTTAATTTAAAATGATTTATGTGTAGCTTTAACCATTAAGGTTGTACACGCGACGGAAGCTTAAAAAATGGAGTAACATCTCCCGTTTTCCCAACTTTTCCCTTCACTGCTCTGCTTCTATTGATTGTAGCGTGATGAAAAGTATACTATAACCAGCTCAGGAGTATGAAAATTAATTGTACCAAATTTCGTTAAAATCCGTCGAATACGTATACAGACAGGCAGATTTGACCTCTCTACAGATTTATTATAAGTATAGATGATTGTAATTGACTTGGGAAGCTGCTGCAACTACTGTTAAATAAAATTTGCTGCAATCAATAGATTCTGAAATACGTCATTTTTTAAAGTTATTTCGTAATTTCCCTGGTTTGTGACAGTTTTATTAAAACTTACGAATTTCACAACTGGCACATTATAGCTTAGACCAATATCTGTTTACAATGAGAACATATTAGACTTATGGAAGATGTTAGCTTGATGAACTATATTTCCCTTAGGTGGCTGTCTGTCTGGACTCGGCCAGTGTGGTAGACTATGGCCTTGAACCTTTTCATTACCAAAAGGGACACTCTTCCACATGTGTAAAAATTATAATAGTTCAGGAGGTAGAATAAATACAATATGTACTTTAAAACATATATTACGAACATTTTATAATTTATAAACTATTTAGCAAGAGAATAAATTTGCCCCGTGAGAGGGTCTACAGCAAGGGACGGTGGGAGCTCTGCGGCGATGTCCGCTAGCGCCTCCCATCGAGTGGCGCGACTATCTTCTGACTGCGTCGGACTTGTTAGTTCGTTCGTCTTATCGTCACTAGAACAAAATAAATATTATTATTATTCATCGTAATTAATGTATTATTAACCATAACTCAATAGTTTCCCCATAGGGACAATTCCCTCACACTCCATTTATGGTTAATTGAATTTATCAACCTATTTTAGAATAAATCTAGCTGTATTTACAACACAGATATCATCTTGGCATTTGTAGGGAATGTGCCTCCCTTGCCGCCGTCTGATTTTCCCTCTACTAATGAGTCCCGCTCTTATCTTCGACGCTTCAGTACACTTAGCCATCGTTAAACACGCCTTTGAAATGTTTCCACAGTGAAATAAAGAAAATACTACGAAAACATTAAACCGTTTTTAGTTAAAAATGGTTTCCTTGTACCTGCTTAGTATCTCGCTATATGTCATCGTGGCTAGTATCGAGTTAACTTGTGCAAGTTATACATAATATAATGTATCTGATAAATTTCACTGCTGTTTCTTAATACAGATTTTTATGATATAATTATTATTAGTATATATTGAAAGTTGTCTCAAAATTGTCCTTAACTAAAAGAGAAGCGATAGAAATCTGTCTGAGAGTCCTACGGATGTATAACCGCTACATCTACACCGCTACATTCTTCGAGTTGAAAACTGCTCGTATGTTCAGACACTAACGCACTTGACATTGGAAGTTACGAGAAAACGCAACTGTCATGAATTAGAGAACGTTCTATATGAAATTAAATACATTGACTATGGATTAGAGAACGTTCTATATGAAATTAAATACATTGAATATGGGTTGTAGTGACTATTTAACATCACGTCACGAAATACCTCTCATAACATATTAAGCCCTCGCTTGCAAATTTGTTTGTCTTTAAATAGAATATGGGTATTTACTTGTGTTCCTTTTCGATGACACCGTCACTGTCGCTTGTCTCTTTAATTATTTCTGCTATTTGCCTATCTACATCTGAGTCTTGTACTGCTTCTCCGTCGTTACTTTTTTGCTCGTCTTCATTATTTTCATATAATACTTTATCTACCACGTCCTTAAGAGACGAAAAATTCTTATTTAATTGCGTAAATTCTGTATTATTGATAGTGTTATCATCGGTTTCCTTTTCTTGAATATCTACAATTTTTGAAAAACTCCATATACTATTCATATAAAAATACAATGTTAAATATTAACGATTGTTGTAATAAGAGCGATAAAATTAAAGAATTAAATCATCATCATCATCATCAGCCTATCTCAGTCCACTGCTGGACATAGGCCTCCCCAAAAAGGGGGGTTTATGCCCGTAATCTGCACGCTGGGCGTGCGGGTTGGAGATGGCAGGGCACAGCTTTTCGCACTGCCGGCGCTGCGGCCTGTCGGGGTGCACCACGTGCAGGTGAGGTTGACTTGGGCTCCTGAGATGATGGTCGGAACCCGTTACAAATTAAATATATTAAGAATTAAATATATAGGTTCTTCTCAAACCTAGGTTAAGAATTAAATACATATATAGGTTCTTTTGGTGCATTATTTTTCAAATAAAAGTTACTTACGGTTTTATGCAAACTCTGCACGCTAAATACTTATCTTCTGTTTTCAAATGCCATACTTTTTCCAGATCTAATCGTTACCTAATAGACCACAGAAGTGCATATATGTGTTTAGTGATGGATTAAATGCAGAGTGCAGATTAATAGACATAAAATGGTAATGGTTTCAACAAAGTTTACTCATAATCACGACAGTCACTCACTTTAAAGGTTAACACGCAACAATAACGACAATGATACGGTCACGACAACGGCCGAAGGACTTGCGCCTAATGTAGGTTTTATAATAATCAAATTTAATAAAGCCTTGCGGCATTAACACACTTTCTATTTTATGTTGGGAAAATATGGAAAAGCTTCGACAAATTGTGTGTCCGTTTCATTCTGGATCTAGCTCGTTCTTAATATTAATAAAAAGATTCCTAATTGATAATTCTTGAAATATACGTGACCGAATATTGGTACATGCCAGCCATTGCACTAAAGAAAAGTGTTGACATTAAAGGCAACATTTTGCATGAACGTGCGTTTATAAAAATATGCCATTAAAACAAAAGCACAAAATGTAACGTCATTTTACTGATGATAAACACACAATGTAGCGAAAGTATTGTCTTGAGACACGTAAGTATATAAATGTAAGCAACTACCTTTATTGTCCATTTCCGAAATATGTTTATCAGAAGGAGTATCACTATGATATCTATCTATGTTTGTTTGTTTACTTATTGCTTCACATTCAGGAAGCACATGTTTTTGTTCGGACTCCTGGTGGCCATTGGAGTTCATTTCACGTGGTTTTCTCGATTGATCTTCCGTCCCATCAGATATTATATTATTTTCTAAGTTGTCTGAAAGTGAGGAAAGTAAAATATTTATTTTCACAATTATAAACGAGCAAATTAAAAAAAAATGTTTAATAAAGCATAGCATATAAGTCGATACATTGTATGTTGTCATTTTTATTTAAATTTAACCATCTAGTCTAATTATAATTATGTATCTATTTGTTATGTATCTATTAGATTGCCTCGTTGGTCGTGTTGGTTGCAAGTGCGACTGCCGATCGGGAGGTCCCGGGTTAGATTCCCGGGTCGAATACTACGAAATGTTCTAATTTAGATTTTCTAGTAGTGGTTCGGGGTCTGGATATGTGCCCGATGCATGTCAATAGGCTTACCACCATATTCCATAGTGGGGCGTAAACGTAACCAGTGAAACGTGGGAGTGTTCTGCATTCCTCTGCCTACCTCTTCGGAGATTAAAGGCGTAAAGTAACGTATCTATTAGTTAAATTATATCATTCAGAGTTCTTCCGTTGCATGGCGTAGTTGTTCATGTTGGCCTTATGTATCATTCTGAACCGCTTTATAAGTAAATAAAGCCCCTGAACAACGCAGAATCTCTTTCATTCATCAAACGGGCAAATTATAAACTTCCATGTAAATAAAAGTCAATATAAAATACTGTCCTACAATGCTGCAAGCTTCAGCCGTTCAGTATGAACAGCACGAGAATCTCTTAGACTCTTAATTTGGAAAATAACACGTTCAAATCAATTTTACTCA
>DWMG01000645.1:0-18209 GCA_018244855.1 Elbella merops
TTTATTCACTTCAATAATTTAGATAACTAGAGAATATTAATATGTTCCATCCAGGTATAAATTGACATTGTATAAAAGTACTTAAACATTTTATGACTAAATATTAAATGAATAACAACAATAATTTAAGAATTTCTACCTTCAAAAAAATACAATAAAATCACAAAAAATGAGTTTCATCTATACAATATTACAATTGAGACTTTCACTCTGTAGGTTTTAATTTACAACCTATGGTTTTCAAAAACGTTTTAACAAATCACAGACACAATCAATTAAATTTTAAAGGCACAGACTAGATTTTTTTTTCTCAAGTGATACAGATATACATATCATTTCAATAATTAAACACTGTAGCTAGACCACAAAGTAAAATTACAAAAATGTTTAAAACCATTGCTCACTAAAGAATTGGTAAGAAAATAACCAATCATCAAAGAGTAAAAGTAAATAAACTGCCATTACCCTTCCCTACAGATAGCCAGAAAGGCAAAAAAATCAAATTTGTTTTCAATTACAAAATACCTCCAAAATTCACTACCCCCAAATCACTTATATCTAAACACTTAAGATAGAAACCCAAGATACCTTTAGCCCGGCCAAATTATTTGATTACCATTCCATATCAATTTTATATATGCAATCAATACATTAATATCACTGTAATATTATAACCGTTATTAAAGTGATATTTAATAATAATCTAACTGTTGTAAAATGGCGAAATACGAATTACTCAACAATATCTTAATATCTCTACTTATTTGTCAGACTAACTTATCAATTGATTACATTATCTTAGAATGTTAGTATTAAGATATAAGTTTTGAATAAAGAACTTACATAAATGGCCAAAAATTTACAATAATATTGCTTTTGTTTATTTCAGTACTTTTCTCACAAACACCGTAACGTTAAAGGTGGTGATATTCAGTCTGCTTCAAATCATAACTTCATAATTTGAACAGTCATTACACAGTCATTACAACAAACAAAAACCGTTATATTATAACCCTAGATATTGCTCTTAGATTGAAATTAACTTAAATGAATGAACTACAATTAAAAAACAGAATATAAATTAAACAATGACATATTTATGCCTGTATCCCATTTGATATAGTGCAACTGCACATTATTTTTCTCCTGCGCCTAGGCTTAATTAATATATATCAGTACTCATCACTTAATAATTGCATAATATTCAAAGAAAAGTATTCAAAAGATCAACCTTTCAAATATAGAGAAACAAAACTTGCAATGGACTCCATAACATTATGACTACCTTATACATATTATACATGAGTGCTAAGAAAGCCTTAATTATAACAAGTATATATCTGGAAAGTATAGTTATTTAAATGAAATACTGTGTAAAACAACATTCTTATACTCAAACAGACGAAATTTTGAGGATGATATTGTAGTAAAAGCATTTTAGAACATCACAATATAGCCTATATTATTTTCCATTTTCCATAGTGATAAACAAACTCCACACAATATGTAAAAATAGATCTTTATCTCATTTCTATATCATTCATATCCACATCATATCTTTGGCAAATGTGCAACTGCACTTTGTCATGTACAAAAATTAAGTCACTCAAGCAACTATGACTTTAATTGTTCTTTCTATACCCGACCTGCACATAGGACAACTATCTAGTTCCTTGAATGAACAGGATTGGCAGCAACACATATGGCCGCAAGGCACAAACACAACTTCAGATTGTTCATCCATACAAATGACACACTCTGCTCCAGCAGTATTAGAGGTATCATTTGTATTAAGAACTCCAGTACAGTTTTGTTCATCATCCATGGGTGGAGCACTCGTCCCATACTGTTTTTCATTTAATTCAATCACATGCCGATTATGATTGTCAGTTTTTGTTCCTACATAAAGGTTAATAGCTCTCAAAATTCCATCCCTATCTGCTGCTAAAGAGACGCCAGATTGCTTTAAATCTTTCTCTGTTACATTAATTAAAGATTCGTCTGAAAACAGGAAGGATACCAGAAATGGTAAACAGTGTATAACACCCTCTTGCAAAAGATAATTAGCAAGCAATGGGTCCAATGATTTTCCAATATTAAGCAAATTTTTAGGCGCTGAGTCGACAAGTTTTTGGTAACTTTTAAGCCAAAAGTCGTTCTTCACAGCAGCCTCTGCCTCTGCCTCTTTTAATGTATCTATCAACTGCTTCCTTCTTTTACTTCTTTGTTGTAATAGATCATCTAATAAATATACTAACTGTGTCCTTTGCTCCAACATTTCATTGTAATTAAACGAGATATGCATTTTTTTCTTTTCTTGCTCTATCATGCTTAGTCTAGCTAGATGTGATGAAATTATTGCTATCTCTTGATTCAGGCTCCAACTCCTTGCATCAACTCTATCAAGCAAAGATGAGACAATAGCCTTCTGCATATCTTGATCCTCTAGAAGCTTCTGAATTAATACATTATGAGACTCGTCTTTTGCACTTAAAATAGATGCCAATTTAGTTGATCCCTCTGATTCCTGCATCAAAATGCTTTTTTTGATATTATTCAGGTGATCCTTGTAATGTTGTTTTGAATGTTGGATTGAATAGTCATTCTCTAAAAGATTTTTCATCGCTTTAAGGATATCTGATTTCTTGACATTATCATAATTCTGCCGAGCAACCTCCAACAAACGATCATGCTCAAGCTGTTCGTGAGCAAGTTGTTGTTGAATTACTTCAGGTTGCAGACGATCAGACTTCATAAAATTTGTTATCAAACAGTCTATCTCCACTTCCTCATCCTGAATATCTTTTAACAGTTTCTGTCTCTCTATTTCTCTACATTCCTGTACTTTAGCTATTTCATTGTCCAGAACAAGCTGCCCTTGCAAGACTTGACTTAGAAATTTCTCTCTCTGTTCTTGATTAGCTCTATGTATTTTGTTTTCTTGTTCTATTATGGCAGCTTCTTGTTCTTCCCAAGTAATTGTTTTTTGCCTTACAAATGGGTTATGTGTCACATTCACATCTTGTGCTGGAGACAGACATGATTCTTCCGGCAGTGGAGGAGTATATTCTAAATTCATATGGTTACACAGAAATTTCATTATTTCTGACGTACCAGACATAGATACTTCCATTGGTGGAAATGAAAAGTTTCCACTATCTAACTCAATCAAAATAAGATTAGTAGCTAAACATATTTCTGGACACAACTTTGTTAAGTCTTTGTTACCTGTAATATTCAACTTCCTAAGGCTTTTTAGGTTCCCAATAGATGGTGGCAAGTATCTTAATTTATTCTTGGAGACATCAAATATCTGTAGGGCCTGTAGATACTTTATTGTGTCGGGTAATATATCCAATATATTTTCTTGGAGATATAGTTCAGTCAAATTTACCAAATATCTAATGTTACTTGGTATGTATGAAAACTTATTGCAACTCAGGTTAAGAACTTTTAATAGATATAAATCAGATAACTGACCACCTTCTTCAAAAGATTGCAAACGATTATTATGGAGATACAAATTTTCTTTTCTGTAGACCTTACATATTGAGAAGATACCGGGCGGCAAATGTTTGAGCTGACACTCCGATAGATCAAAGTCGGGTTCCGGGGACTCTTTTGCAAGATATAATTTCCTGTCTAGTTTAATTCTTGCGTCACGATGATCTTGGGCGTTTTTACCAAATAGAGCCATAGTTGCCCGGTGCACATTTGAGACAGCACAACCCATTAAATAATAAAGCGAACATATGAAATACGAATTAAAAGCAGATTAGATACGTCACCGACCACAAATAATCATTTCATTAGTTATTCGCACTAACCAAGCTTTATGCACTTCTCTTTTTATTCATAACATCATTGATTAGAAAAGAATAACTAGCATTTGTCATATATGACTGCACTGTCACTGTCATGTCATTGATTTCATTTCATAGTGCGACCATTGTGAAAAAACATGTAATGGGGCTTCACATTTCAAATTAAAAATAGATAAAAGATTTCAAATAGAAAATAGAATAACAAACATTTATCAACAATTATCGTTAAATAGTGATGTTTGGAAATATTAAAAAAACGTTGCACTTTATATTATATTATTATTTTCCGTCATCCTATTTTGAAGACTACATATATTTAATATTTTTTGGCAGACGTTTATACAAGCAACAATAGAGCAAGCAGCAATAGAAGCATATTGCTTGTAATAAAATTTACATACAATTTTTCTATGAAAATATATTTTTTGTTAGTGAAAAACATTTATGTCCTTTTCATATGTTTTTTAAGTCTTTAAATATTGTTAAGAGAAGAATTCTTTTTATTTTGCTTATTGAATATGAAAGAAAACTACTTACATCAAAGCATAATACATAAAATCAATTGAAAGATCTTAATTGAAACATTGAACAAAAATCCAATTACTTCGATGCTAGGGGGAAGTAATGGACTAAAGACTTTTCCCATTTACAACTAATTTTATATTAAATTAATCTAATGGAATAAAACAAATATGAGCTAACAAAATTATGATTTATTTCAAATTATGGAAAATAATATACAACACATATATAAAATTAAAAATAACTTTATAAAATACAATATCAGTTATCCTTAATGTAAAATTTACCTTAAATCACATTAAACAATCTTTGTTACAAATCACTCATTCACTAAAGAGCTTCATAATGATAATAATTTTGTCCCTCATAAAATGGCATATACGTTCTGTACGAGATTCATTTTTTTTGTTTATGTATACAATTTATTGAACAGTTTATCTATTATCCTTTATATAGTATTGTTCTTGTGAGTTTTGTTGTTCTGAATTGTCTTTTGTAAACCACTTCTGTGTCAAAGGAACTGGCGCATCAAACAATGAATAGGGATTTCCATCATTTATTTCAGAACGATGGATATTTTCAGGTATAAAATAATGTTTACCAATGGGAGGGTTCTCATTATTGCTTTTTTCTCCTTCTGTACCACGTGTGTACGATTCTTTGTCATAATTTGTAACAGGATTTCTCCTATACTTGTCTTTTGTGTACCAATCCTCATCTAAAGGAAAATCTCTCTTCAAAAAAATATACGCTCCATCGTCCGTATCATTATTATTGGGTTGTTCTGCTAAATGTTTTAAAGGTGATTTAAATTCTGGTATACTCGATTCACTAGGATTAGAATATAAATTTCTTGGCGTATAAATGTTTTCGAAATTATGATTTGCAAAATAAACATGTTTATGTGGTACTGGGGACAAATTTTGATTATTTTTATTATGTTCATTTTGGTTTTCGGAATAACTTTGAAAATCTCGTTTAACGGGTATTGACTGTAAACCCTCTTTAGTATCATAGTGTATATCCTTATTACGTAATCTAGATGAGTCGAATAATTTATCAACTTTTACTATTTCTGGCTCATTTTCATGTATTCTTATCGGATTGTAGTATTTGCTGTAATTCCTGTTAAAATCTTCACTGCTTGGGTAAGTGTAAGATATATCAGAAAATTCTATTATTCCTATATCATCTTTCATTTCACCTAAAAACTTACTTGAGTCTATTTTATTTTTTGAGGATGAATCCTTATCATTACTTTTGCCAAAGTTTGTTTCGAGGCTTATGTCAAGTTTATCCGACGGTACATGAATTTTAATTTTATCAATATTTTCTTCTTCGTTCTCGACTTGAGTCGGTATCATCGAATTTCTAAGTGCAAGTTTATCATATTCTAATATATCTCCAGATGTACTAATCGGATAAGTCATTTCCTTTCCACTTCCGCTTCTTTGATTAAGCGTCGGCGACATGACTTCCGGCGCTTTACTAAAATAATCAAACATATGAAATTTTGGCACAGTGGGTAATCGATATAACTCAACCGTGGGTTTTAATTTAATAACCACGGTTTTACCTTGATGGTATCCAATTCCATGACCTTCGAATGCTTTATTTTTAGGTTTTTTATTGTTTATAGCTGGTTTTTTTGGCGTGCTTTCATCATCTGAATTGTCGGAGTCATTGGAATCAGCGTCACAATACATCCTATTTAATTTCTGTATGTCCTTTTGAGAGAGACCCACTCTCTGTCCAATTTCGGCTCCATTCTGTAACGACACAAAATATCGTAAGCCGTGTTTAAATGTTTTGAACAACGCTTAATATAAAAATTATTAACTGATACAAGTAACCTGTTTAGGCACTAGCGTGTCTTGGCCGTTCGCTGAAAAGGCTTTTCTACTGTAATGCAGAACACTTTCGTAGTCGTAACCGACACCAAAGTCAGAGACGGAAAACGAGTTGTATTTCCGGAAATTATGTCTTGCCGCTGAAATATAGTACAATTATAGTTTCTAATACAATATCAACGTTAAAGATAAACCAACAAATAACGAACGTTATAAAAGCTATGTATTATGAAGTCGGATACAAAATGTAGGTTAGGTGTAACATTAAATGGGTTACCTATGACACGGTAGAATAAATATCAGTAATTTGTATTCGGATTGTGCAAGCTGGTAATGCGTCAAGTCGATACCGTGACTTCAACCTAAATACCTTTACATAAATAGTTAAGTACTCACAAACGATATTACTGTTACAATATCTTATTTATAAATATTACATAATGATTGTAAACTTTGTTACACTATTAACAATAAAACTATTATGCCCATTATGAAATAGCTGGCGCGGAACTTAGTTATATAGCGTTTGTGACAGTAATGCGGATGTGAAATGTGTATTTTATTGGTATTTTAAAATGTCTTACGTTGAATAATGTTTTGCCAAAGTACGTTAATATAATCGTCTCGGTCTGGACTGCTTTGCATGTGATAGAAGCCAAGAGCGTGGAGCAGCTCATGTACAACGGTACCGTGTCGGAAGCAGCCCCGACCGACGGGGTGCCGTCCTGATAGGTTCAAAACTTGATACCCGCCTTGGTATCCCACTTGGGAAAAACAACCCCGTCTGCTGCCCTGTAACATAGGTTTTCTACAGTAACATTTCCAATTCATTCATTCCAAGAGAGTACTGAATTTTGTTCCAAACCGCCCACAGCTGCGCGAGAAATTTGTGCCCAGCATTGAGCTATAAAAGTTCGCAGCCATATATTAATCACGTGTAATTTGTATAGGTAACATGCATATATGCAAGTACACCATAATTCTGAAAATTGTACTGAATTATATACATTAATGTAACAATCTAAATAAGTTTATGGATATGTATGCACTATTAGGAGCTACTTATATATCCACTAAAATAAATTGATTAGGTTGTGAGAAGAAATTAAGAAGTTTAAGAAGTTACAAAGACACGTTCATTATAATATAAAGTGAACAACCACGGAGTCGTACCTTTTATATTAAACTAGATGCGCCCCTTGGTCTAACCCGCGTATAATATAAAAAGGCCACAGATAAATAATCATAAAATGTTTTTTAAAATGAAATAAAATTCGTTAGAATTAATATGACAGTGAGAGCAGTGATAGCCTAGTGGTTAGGAATTCAGGCCCTCACTCCGGGGGTGCCGGGTTCAAACCCATGGCGCGCACCTCTTTACAAAGTGCGTTTTAAATTAAAATATCACTTGCTAACGGTGAAGTAAAACATCGTGAGGAAACCTGCACACCTTAGAATTTATAAAAAAAAAAATATTTTCTGAAGTCTGTGAAGTCTGCCAACCCGCACTTGGCCAGCGTGGCAGACTATGGCCTTAACCCTCTCAATGTGTAAGGAGACCCGCGTTCCAACATTGTAATGGGTTGAAAAAAAAAAAACTTAAATTTTGTTATAATTTTAGAGGCGATGCATTATGATTGATTGATCAATCTTCTACGACTGTAATATAATCTCTTTGTCATTAAAAAATATTTTCTAGTTTTTAGATCGATTAGCAATAAAAGCGTGTTTTTTAGTTTTTTTAACTATTATTTATTTTTCACTTTCTAGTCTGTGATAAGATCATAAATGGGAAAATAATTAATTATTCAGGTTTTTTTAAAAAGAACCACTCAATGATCTCCGTATTTATTAATCCTGGCATTCCTGATAAGGATAATGGGAAACCTTTATCAAATTAATGGATTGTCATCGGTCCTTGATACGTGTGCAAAGTTTCAAATTAATCAGACTTCTGGAAATTGGTGAAAATTTAGCTCTAAAATTCCGTTACATACATAGATACAACCCAAGCTTATATAAAACGTGTTAGAAAATAATCATCATAATCATCGATCATTTCATCATTGCACAATTGGACACGGGCTTCCTCTTAAAATGAAGGGGGTTAATAATATACTTATAAAAAATTTCCTTTAACTTCAAAGAAAAAACCTAGAAAAACTTACGACCTCACCACCTATCTTCACTTTCAGAGGAATTTGGGCAAGATGATCTTTTATCTGTGTATCAGCTAATAATTCTTCAGAAACTTCACAGTTCACAGAATTATTTACTCTCTTTCTATTCGAAACTTCATTGTTGAAATTATCAGATAATTTGCGTTTCTGTAGAGAACATAAATATAATTAGAAGTTGTATATTTTATATACAAATATAGCAATCGAAATGCCGTTTATGTAACAAAATTGAATGAGACGATTTTTTATTACCCGTGAGATGTTTTGCAAGTGACAATCGCCGTTATTGTTACTAATGCTCATTTTAGGAATCTGATCGTTGGAAGATTTAATTCCATCAATACTTCTGTTTAATTTCAAATTGTTATTATCCGATGACACTTCAACATTTAATCTCTGTAAATAATTCATACGAATCAAAATAGCTATTTAAAGAAACCTCTACTACATACGAGTAATAGGTTGAAATAAGTCCTAGACACTTACGGCACTAAAATCCAAATCATACGTAAAATTATTCAAGTGGCGTACATTTTCTCTTTTATCGATTACATTATTGTTGACATTGCTATTAATATTTATTTCATTTTCGTGTGCAAGTACTAAACTGTTGGAATGGTTTTGGAATACTTTTATGTCTTTCCGAGTATTTTCGAACTCTTTATCGAAATTATTTTGTATTGAATCTGCGTAATTCCAACAAATACAGTCTATACCCATTTCATCAGTAGTATCTTTAACACGAACATGGTTTTCCTGGTTTCCTTCAAAATGTATTAGTTTATAATCATCATATATACTAAAAATAAGTTCAGAACTGCAATCCAAGGATCTTTTTCCCAAAAAATGAATATGTTCATAGCCTTCATCGGATAGATAATAAGCTAACATACCGAAATCTTTACAAACACAAAATTGCTGTAAAGTGGTAGAATAATTTGTTTTAAAAACATCTATATCGCTATTATCAAATTGTAGTTGCTTATTTTTTATGTTTTGCGTAGAAAAAATATTGCTTCCAATATTTCTATTTTTTTTAATATTTTGATACGTTTTTATGTATACACTATTTTTTCCTCCGTTTATGTTCATACCGCCAGGCTTTTCTACTCCCTGAATACATAATTTCGACACCAAATTGTTTCTTTTAGGATTCAATGTTAAACTCAGCCCACTATTTCTTTCATCGCTAATATTTGCTTCTGATAATGTCCTTTTTCGACCAAAATCAGGAATAGAAGTTGAATTACTAATATTTTCAGTAAATTTGTGGGCTACAATTTCTTCAACGATATTTATATTTTCAATTATTTTATTTGTAACTTGGGAATGATTTTCCGATACAATAAAGACATTGTCTTGTTCTTCAAATTCCGTATGCAATTCACTGCTTTTACATTTGTTTAAAGTATCTCTTTCAATCATCAATTGATTTTTGTCAACGTTATTTATTTCAGCATCATCGGCGTAAGATTTTGAAGTTGATGTGAAAATTTCACCTGAATCATAATGGTCAATGTTATTACTGTTTACATTAAAATTGGATAAATGACATTGCACGTTTGGCATATCATGATCAATTTCCATATCTTCTAATTCATTACAATTAACATGTATTACAATATTTACATCGTCACTTAACATATCATCGATATCTGAAATATGTTTTTTATGTTGGTCACTTTGATTTATATATTTATTGTTATCAAAAAGACCTTCATTAATATAGCTATTTGTTCCATTAGTTTCACTCCGATTACTTTTGGAAATTACCTTTTTGATTTCCTTACATGTTGTTGTACTTTTAGAGACTAAATCATCTTCAATATTATTTTGGTTATTATTGCTTAATAATCCTGGACTATTTTGTCTAGAAATACTTTCTAGCGTTTCCTCTCTGTCTTCTTTCTTTTCGCTGCGTAGTGCTTCGCTTTTCAAATGCGTGTGATCAGTGATCCATGCCGAATTACAATTATTTTCAAAATTACAAACATTTTGGTCTTTATAAACTGATACTTCCCCTCCTGGATTATCAAAATCTTTTTTATCATCTTCAGAGACGTTAACATCTATTCTTGAAGCCATTTCTATCCCAAATTCGATATTATTCGGTGTTTCATCCAGCTTGTTCAGTGGTATGCAAGTGTTGTTATTAATACTTACAGTGAAAGTGGGGGAAATTTGAGATGAAGGAATAGATTTCTTTTCTTTATGTTTAGCTATTACGGTACTTAGGCACTTGCATTTCCCATCGGTACTTGCATTTCCCATTGGAATTTGAACATTCAACTCACTCAACTTTGAAAGTGTAAGAGTTTCCTCCGAAATAATATTGATCGAGTTTTTTACGTCTTTTATTACACTGTCTTTAACTGACGTCAGAGGTTCGTCGCCTATTTGAACATTTACAATAACCTGACCTACATCAGTTATATTTTGATTGATTCCTACTTGTACTTTGTTGTCGCATTCGAGTTTCCCTACAGATAGATTATCTGAAGAAAAACCATATTTTTTCTCAATATCGTTTACAGCTTCGAGGGTGTCGCAATTTTTAGTATCACAACTGACTTTTGGTCTGCAACCTGATATATCTTGGTCTAATACAGAATGAGTAACACTAGTTATATTTGTAGTGTTAAATGTGGGACTCAGTAACATGGTCTGTTTCATTAAACTTGCAGTATGTTCAATAGATGACACAGCATCAACATGACTGCTCTTTTTTTCAGAGTTTGATATAATTGCTTTCATATGTTTTCTATCATAAACATTTGTTATACCTGAAAAAAGAGCACTATTTTTATCTTTTTATTTTTTTTTATTACTCGCCAACAAATATGATGATATTACTAGTTGCTAATGTGAGTTATTGTTAAATAATGACTATAATTAACTATGTAAGATTTTGAATCTAACAATTTTCATAACACTAGATGTAACTCTATTACTTTTTGCATAATACATCCTTCTTCATAAATACATACAATGAATGATCCTAAGCTGTCACATAAACTTGATATAAAATAATATTTGTCAAATCATTTAAATAATGTATAATTTGTACTTGAATTATAAAAAGTATTCATAATAAACACACCAACTTTTTAATGTTGACTGAATTGTAATCTAAAATTGAGGTACTTAATTAACCACTAATTAATTGTTCATCAAAATGTATGACACACACACCTAGATGAATACAAGTTTATAAGAACCCTTGTTAATTTACAACTTTTATACTAACTACTTTATTTTCTGCTATTTCAAATACTGCTATATAAATAATATATAGTTAATAGTAAAAACAATATATAAGAGTACATATGATAAAGGAAAAGGATGATACATGTTACATATTAAAAACTTATGTAGAAAATGTTATATAACTTTTAATAATAATATTATAGGCAATCAACTGGTTAAATAATAGAAAAACAATAATTATACATTTTTATTATGTGTTAACTTCACTGGCAGATGTATTATGTCTTATATACAGTGTATTATGAGACACAAAACATAAATTAAGGACTCCCTAGTTTTTAATTTCAGTCATGATTTTAATATGCCCCATACATATTAAAATTATGATGGAAATGAAAAAAAATCATATATTTATAAAGCCAACCCTACCACATAATTTTACACAAAGCCCTATACATATTTTCTAAGACTACATAAAAATCAAAAGAAAAAGAAGAAAAGAAATTTTTTCCCAACAACTTTTTATATAAGATTATCCCCTCACAAGTTTAGTAACATAAATCTAATTTCACCTTATTATGACAACAATGTTAATGTTATGATATGATTTAACTGCAATGGACATTGAATTGCAAAACTTACTTGGCTTTGTCTGTTCAGAATCTGGGTACATTTGGGTGCTTTCCACATTTCCCAAATTGATTCCCAACTTTTGTAACAAGTTTGGTGGTAAGACAAATACCTGTTGCACCCCATTTTTTGAAGTAGAGCTGTTTTTAACTACACTATTTTTTTCAGGCATGGACTCTTTCGGATTCATTTGTAAAAAAAATTATGTGTACAGGCAAAATATAAAATTCATATGTAGTATTTTCATTAAAACTATATTAGATACTGAAAACAAATTGAATTCATTAAAATAAATAAATAAAAAAAAAATCATGGACTAAGATTTGAACCATGATCAACAAAAATATCACTGAACATTTCAACCTCACTTCAAACTGGGCTACACAGAATTAAAGCTGATAGGTGAAATTTATTAAAAGTTGGAACAAGAAAAAATAATTTAATAAAAAAAATATATTTTAAGTTTAAAAAAATAATTATAACACGTCGACAAAAAAATAAAAAATATATATGCACAATATAATTTTTTATAAAGAATATTTTTTAACGTATCCATATTTCAACAATATCTATAGTAAAAAATACAATAGAAAATATGATGTGGATAAGTAATCTTGGTAGGGCTTGAACCCGGACTCTGCAGATTAAGGCACGTGGTACGGAAAATCTAACACGGTTCACGTACAACCGGGCAATTTGAATGATTTCGAGAGCATGGTTTATTTTTTTTTTGCAAAACAATGTTTATAGGCAAGATTTTTTGATTTGTTGTAAAATCTGTACTCACGAATTGCGTAGTGATTGCGTTAGACATCCTTTCCGCATAAATATCAATATTGCCAAGCACAGAACTAATAAAAACATTAAGGGCTTCCACGACAGTAAATGCGCATAGTAGTAATTGTCAATGATTTAGGTACACGAATAAAATTATTGCACAAGTAAGAATCACACATAGGTTATTCATACATTCTTACATATATTTCACACAGAATTACGATAGCATTGATAATTTGATTTGACGACTTTGACAACTACGACAGTGGATGACTAAAGTTGCATTCTATTTTAAAATAAATACGTCCAAAATAACAATATATTTTAAATACCATAAAACTAAAGAAACGATTGTTAAGTTATATTTATTTATACATATTATCGACCTTTAAGTAACAATATATTAACAATATATTTTAATTTTGTAAGCCCTCGAAAATTTGTAGTCTATGTTGTATTATAATCTTGGTGTACAATAAAGAATAATTGTATTGTATTGTATTGTATTGTATATAATTACGTCAGTGTTACAAAACACAATTTTTTACGCATCGATTGTTTCTTGAAACACATCATTTGATTGGGCTGAAATAATAAATCGAAAGTTATGACCAAGTTCTCGGCATACTAAACAGCTGGTCTTCCAACACAGTGTACAAAAATAGCAATATATCTGTGACTGATCTTGTTACATCAGTAACGGTTACAGAGATATGATTTATTTTTAGTAACCTGTAATAATTTAGGTCTTTTTACAATCGTGAACCAATACAGAAAAACATAATCGGAAACTTAAAATATTAGAATTTTATGATTTCCATCGTATATGACAATTAAACATTGTCCATTCTAATAATGGACATGAAATTTTTGATAGCTGGACGGCTGACAAGTTGAGATAAGTCCAAAAGATTCTCGAATGTAAAACCATTCCGATTGTACTATTTATTATCGTTAATCGAGTTACGTAAGCAAACGTAATAATCGGTATTACAAAGGTACATTTTGATTTAATGTTCTCTACGTTTTTTGTAAATAAATATAAAACCGTGTGTTTGCATTATTTAGTTGGCATCTTTTCTAATCATAAAATAATATTTATATGTCAACTGGTAACATCAACCGACCGTTTTGAATTGGTTCGCGTTGAGTTTAGCATTCTTTCAACAATATTACACTGTATTAAAAAAATTAAAATGAAGAGTTTTTCTCAATTCGATTTACCCATAGCATTTATTTCTACCGAATATTTGTAATCAGTGGAACAATTGTAGTAATTTTTATGTGTGGCATATCACTAAAGGGGCGGTATCCTTCCATGAAGTACAATATTATCGGTATGCAATTTTAACGTTAAGAATACGAAACTTCATTGACGTGAGCTGTCAAAAAACCAATAATAAAATTGACAATGTATAGTTATTATAATAGGACTAGGAATAACAATAATAATGTTCTATGCTGTTTACTCCTTCCAGAATTACATGTGTAAAATTACGTTTTAGGAATAATAATCTCTAGTGTATTCTTTTATATCGCAGACCTTAGTATCGTGGCTGGAAAGGGGCGAATGCAACAAGAAGAATGCCAACACGTTCTACTCGCTAGTACAAGTGAGCAACAATCAGATCCGGAGGCTGTACAGTGAGAAGATGCAGCTCGATGAGGAATTTCAGGCACTGAGAAGCACATTCCGGGAAAAATTTGGACATGTATTGTTGCAATGTTAGTATTGTGGTGATTTTATTGGAAAATATAACTCTGTGAGACTCCCAGTAATAAGAAGTTGAGCTGGAATCCATTTATTTTATTGGTTCTTATGACAAATAGTACACTCTTTATAACCATAAAAACCATGGTTTAATTGAGGGTGGTTAATCCAGCCATAGATGGCAACTCAGAAGTTAAAAAAATGCAATCAGGTAGTTAGCTCAGCAGGAAGTATAAGCAATGAATGTTATGATCTTTATAAATCTGTATTAGAACAACCTCTATTGGTGTTCTTCCCTAACATATTCAGTCACTGTCAGACAATAAGTTCTAAGATGCAAAATCAAGTTTTACAACAGTTGCCATCTTGTGTATATACATCTCAAATTATCTCAAAAATAATGCCAGTTTAATTATTTCAAGTTCTAGTTATTTAGTAGATGGGGACTGTGCTGACTGGTAAATATGTGTGTTAGCAGGAGCAAATATTAGGTACTTCTGCAGTTAACAAGCACATGTTTGCCATATGGGGATGATGGGTGGTTATTAATTTCAACACCTTCAGCATCAGTTTGGATGTGTGGTGGTATGCCACCACACATTATGAATCGCCACTATCGACTGCAGCAGCTCCTGTCCAAATGCCATCAACTGCTGGAGCAGCTTACACAGCTGCATTTTAAATCTGTAGCTATATATCTCTGTTGCTACTGTATTTGTGCTGTTGTTACAGTATGAGAATTCACAAGGTGTCTAGTAGTGACTCATTTCAGTGTCAATATTCATTTAAATATCCATTAAAACAAGTTCAGTTGCTGGGACAGCTAGAGTGTCGGTAAGATCACAAATGGTTTAGTAACATTTACCCATTATTTTAGTAGTGCGTGATTAACAAGATTCCGAGTCTCCTTTTGACGAGGCCTATGTCATTTTATAATTCTTGCAATATATGCTGCATAATGATGCATGGCTCGTAATGACGAGCCTGAGTGAGCCTGAGTTACCAGGAATCTTGAGTTACAGTGCTAGCATATTACTGGGAGCTTCACTTTCAAGGTTTGATATGTATTGTCTCTGTCTTTGTTGTTTTACTCCCATCATTTTCGGCTTACTCTTGAAACATTCTATCAGCTCTTCCATAATAATTCCAGCCAATTAACCACACGAACTTTAACAGGATCTGAAAATTCAGGATCTCTCATTTAAATGCAATATACGTTTAACTCAGTATTGAACTGTTTGTACTCTTGGCATTTCATTGGCATTTACGACGGGAGGTCAAAGAGTTCGCGGAATAAGAAAATAAGACGTGAACTGATAGCCGTGAAAATTTCTCCATTTAAATATTCTCTTCTTTAGCCATTTAACAAAATACCTTCTAAACTATAAAATTTCGTTGCCATAATTGTTCCAGTCCATTATGTAAATGCGCTGACATTAGTCTTGTCAGGACAACTATATATACTAATTGTTCCTTATTCAAACAAAGGTGTTCAAGAATAAGATTTTAGATAATGACTGATGACGTGGCCTTAATCGGTTCATCTGTGCAGTCATTCTGCTACCCTTATATTGATTATGGCACTTCAGGGCAATATTCCGTATAAGCCCATTATCTCTTTCCAAATAATTTGTGGTTGTTCTCAGTTTCGTAGGGATTTTTTTACAGGGACAGCTTAAAACTAAATTTTTCCATGCTTGCTATTCTCTCCTTTAATTACTATTTCATCCAGCGATATCTCCAAAAAGGGTTGTGATTTAATTAGCATCGGGTAGCATCAGGGTACCCAGTAATACGGGTTACAAACCTAGTACAGGGGCCCGTGTGACCTGTCTGAATGTAACTTTTTAATCACTAAATATTTTTTTTTATATTAGCATCGGATGTACAAATATTTGCTCGTCCTCTGATCCTGTTATTCCGCGAGCTTTTTGGTCGCCTTTATATTTCTTAACATCCATTGCATTTTGTCTATAAGTATTATCTCTAAAGTACGTTTTATTAAAATAACTTGCAATGTGTGGGCAATGCAACCAGTAAGCCACCAGATATGTTGTCATGGAATCAAAGCAGCTGTCTATCTGTTGACTCATTCAATCACCAGATCAATTGGTTACTTCTCATGGTTCAATAATACCCAAACCAAATACCGCTTAAGATTAATAACATGAAAAACTTGGAAATAAAACTTATTGGTTTTTAGATTTTGCGCATATTAAGAATACTATTGCTAAGCTATTGTATTTAAAAATACTTTTGTTTATAACTTGATGTTATTCAATCATACGAAATTTATAATAGTACTGTTGGAGATTATAATATGCGCAGGATCATAATAACATAGTTTTCGAAAAACAGTCGAGCAGGTAGCGAAAATTCTGTCAGCGGCAAAACATCAGCGGGTATCCGACCACTTCTCGAAACAGCAGCGCAGAAACATCGAGATGTGGCTCAAAATGACAGAGGTACGTTGGCCAGTTTTTAAAATCGAAATCCAGAATTTTGGGGTCTGCATAATGTAACACGCTTATGGTACGTTTATACAAATGCTATTATATTGCCGTGTAGATTTCTTTAGACATTGAAAGACGATTTTTATCCGAAACGTACGAGATATTTAATGAAATCTATGAACATGTGATAAAACTGGGCTCTTTGACGACAATATGCGTTGTGCAAGGAAGAAATTTATCAACAGGGTTCCAAGTGTTTTTAAGGTATGTAAATGTAAGTACGCCTGCCTAATATATGACTTAATAACATTTGGAGCTGTAACGTCAAAATTTAGCAACACTTACTGCTTACGAATGAGGCATATAAGGCGTTACATCATAAAATTCTGGCTGTGAAAGGAATGGGAAGGTACGAATCATCGCTACGTAATACGACGAGTTGGCTTGAACAAGAGATAGAAAATTAGCACCGTCCCTAGTCCTAATAGAAAACCCAATTTGCGTACTTGTTAAGTATAACCGAAATCCCGTGCAGAATAGGGAATGTGCTCCCTTCTGTATTTCTGAAGCATTATGTTAAATTAAGACATTAAATTTATCAAAAATATACTACGATAATATCCTGTTAATTGTCTTATCCTCTTGAAGAAAAGGATAAGGAAGGTAGGTAAACTTTCAGGTACACTTTACAATCTCCTACCGGGGACAGAGGTGTCATCCTTCCCGGAACGATCGACGAAGGTTTTACTCCACTCCTTGCTTCGACAAAGAAGAGTTATGAACAGTTTCTGGTACCGTAGCATCATAAAAGAGTATTGTTCATAATAGACTAATACCATCCATTGATTGTTAAAGAATAATAGTAGAGGGAATTATAATACTAGAAATAGAGATAAATTGGCCATTCCCCGCTTTCGCTTAAATAAGGTGTCTCATTCCTTTATGGGGAACCGTATTCGCTTTTACAATAAATTACCAAAACACATCATTAACCTTCCAGATAAAAAATTTAAGTCTATTATTAAAGGAAATCTTTGTAAAAAAGCTTATTATAA
>DWMG01000646.1:0-18207 GCA_018244855.1 Elbella merops
GCAAATGAAAGCATACCAACTAGCACAATAATGCATTTATGGCAGCTACAAAATTTTATTGACCAGAGCAGTTTGATTTAAATTGAATCTGAACTCGTTTTAAAAATAATGATATGGCTTTTTCACGGCGAAGGCTTAGGAAGACAAAAATAGGCAAAAAATTTTATTCAAACACATTTAGATTTTGAAGGCGCTTGAAGTATGGTTAGATTTCATTTCAGTTACGACTGTAGCCATACTATTTAATGCGTAAGTATTTTTAAAAGTGTATATATGAGCATGTATATACTTGCATGCATTGATGAGTTCTTTTATGCGTGTGATAGGCAGAAACTCACACGACACCTATCAGGTTAGTTTAATTGTAATACGAGTACATCTGCAATTGGTTGGTACATCGGTCCTATTTAAGACTGAACCTAGACTTATACCTGCTGCGATTTAGAAGTAACTTGTTTTAAATGTCATTTATAATTATCATCAACCCCTTCATCAATCCATTGCTGAACGCGAGTGTCCCCTTTACATTGGTAATAATAATATGTACAGATTACAAAGCGTGTATATTTTTTCGTGGTACTTTTTTATGTGGCATTAGACAATGTTTGGCTACAATCTCACCTGATGGAAAGCGAGATGCAGCCTAGAATGTGACACACTCGCCTATGAACTCTTGTCTTGAAAAATTTCAGATTATACGAATCGGGAAAGTGTGGGTTATACGATTCGCGATGTCTCCCTTGAACCCTGTTGGAAATATTTAATATTAAAAGCGTGTATTTTTTACAGTTACTAATGCAAGTTCAAATTCTAACTGAAGACTCTTGAAGGGGGCATGTCTAAGCCACTACAGGCTAGTACGCTTCGCGACTGTTGCTCTAATAAACGCTTCAGCTTCTGTGACCGGTATTAATAAGTTTCCATAATACTTTTATTGTTTCACAGTGACGGTAAATCGACATACGCATCATAAAAGTTTACTGACCGATATTTAAGATTTGGTTAATTAAAAATACAGGATTTAATTGTTTACAGACGTGTGCTACCAGTGTTAACCTAATTAGTTATGGACCTATACGAGATTTTTTTACGTACTTGGAAATTTTAACGATTTCGCGGCAATGACTAAATTAATTATCCAAGTATACAGACCATCAGTAAATGTTTAATAAAATATGTATGGCATATGATAAAAAAGCTAAAATTTGAAAATTAACAAAAATGCACACAAATGCACAAGTCATGTACATTTTTCAGTTTAACATTATCAACGCTATTGGCCGCTGGCCGCGAACGGCTATATTGGCCGTGAACAGCTTAATAACAATCGCACTACTAAGAAATGTGGTGTAGTAAAATTTTATCGCAAAACCACTTAACCTCAGCTTGTTCTGCAGAAACAGAGACACTTAGCCCTAATAGTTGTCTCGTTACAGTAAATACTGGATTTCTTGTGTTCCATGAATATTATAGCTACTACTCTTTGTCTGTTTCGAATTACTCGACTCAAAAGAAAAATTTAATTCCTAACTTTGGCGAAAAGTACTTTGGGCGAAACTAAGGTATTAAAACTTATGTAACCCGATTGAAAACCAACTGGACCGAAAAGAGACATTTATTTTCTATAATGATACGAAAATTCTTTTCAAACAGTTATCACGAAATCCTAGTGCAGTAATAATTACAATAATTAACTATTAAATCCACTTTCTACCACCCTGCATTTTCACATCCCCGTCTTTAAATTTGTGTTACATATTATTTAAAACGTAATATTCATACTCAACTCAAGGCCTAAATGGAATTTAAAATGAAGTCGTATGCCGTTTAAAGCTTTGTATTTGTGCAAGTCTTTGTTACCAATTAAAAATACGTAACAATCGTGTTTCCATCGTAAACACATGGTTGTAACAATGTTGACTGTTATTATCACAATATTCTCGACATTTTTCGGACTACTTTATTACTACGCACTTATTGTTTTGTGGTCATTATGTTCCCATTTCATTATAGAATTATAAATGAAAACATCAGCTTTCTTAATTACAATAGGCACAATGTACATGTACAACAAAGTATAATGTACAATATAGTACAATGTGCAAATGTAATTTGAAACTATTATGAAAACAAGATTTTATTATTTTCGGCAACCGACAGACCTCCAGTAATCTTTAATAAAAATAATACACCATTTATATTCACCGAGACATTTGGACCATCCACATAAACAGCCTGTAGCCCACTACTGGGCATACATAGGCTTCCACTTACGGGTTAGGGATCGCAGAGCACTGTTTCTCTTACCGCCTAATCTGATTCTTGTCGACGGCAAAAGTATTTAGTTGTACCCGTGTAGGTTGCATTGTTCCAGGACCAGTCGATCGCCAGAGGTTCGTAAGTTGTACAATATGGTGCAACACTAGCAGATGAGATTAACTTGGGCTCTTAAATTGGAACTTGGCACCCCTTACACCCCTACAGCTCGATCAGAGAAGATAAAATATTTAAATTATGTTTACCATTTACGAAACTAACCATACTCCTTCGGTACTTAAACAAAATATTGCAGAAAAGATTGCCAACCCGCACTTGGGCAGCGGGGCAGACTATGGCCTTAACCCTCTCAATATGAGAGGAGACCCGTATTCCAACAGTGGAATTGTAATAGGTTAAAAAAAAAAAGGAATTATAAAAATAATTAATAGCACTAACACAAACCAATTTACAGAAGCTAGTCAATGAAGCGCCATTTGAAACAGTTCGGTACAAATTAGCTTCGTATGTACATTTGGATTTGCGCCGTAAATTTAACACGGCCTCTATACCTGGCTCACACCTACTACATGTACCAATTAATAGAGTACCGGGGTCTCGGTTAAACTGAAACTACCGCGGTCACTTATCCAAGATCTACTATCGGCAACATTAACAATTAAACGATTAGAATCGTTCAATCATTGAACATTATTGAAATTTGTCGAGGTATGTAAGGGAAAATTGTTTATGCTTAAACAGAAGCTGATACGAAAGTCTAAATAGCACTATTGTTATTATACCATAACGCCAGATACTCTACAGGTTAGGTTAGTGCCAAATATCTCTTTACTTACAAAGGTGACCTTCTACTTCTACTTTCAGTACTCTCTTCATACGAGGCTACAGGTTTCGGAGACTTCTGATTTCCCCTATCACTCAGTATCTGGACTATCTGGTCAAGATAAGTAAGCCTCTCCTTCGACATCCTATGTACGACTCATAACATTCATATTTTGCATCTGTTTTGTGATTCTTTCATCTGCCATTGTTTTGAATATCCGAATAATCTGACAATACCGTATATCTATTTTTTATCAATTGTAAATTTATTTTTAAAATGTTTGTTTATTTTTATTGTGAAATATAGAATTGGGTACAAATAAAAATAATCAGTCGTGTCTTGTAGCGGTCGTTCTTTTCTGTTTTTTTTGTTGTCTTGTGAAAGTGAAGTGTGAATTTTTCTTTTCGTATGGTTTCCTTCTACTTAGGAACAAATCAATAGCGACAAACATTTGAAAATTAATGAACGAATTCGTTTGATATAAAAATTTGAATACGACCTCAAGCATCTTACGGAGTAAGCAGAGAGCACGTATGCTTTATCCGTCATATCAGTCCTTCTAGAACAGTAATGGATAAAATATTTATACATCAAACCCACAAGTTTCTTATAACCAGTTTCGCTTACAGACACATTCTTTCTCATAGTTCAAAAATATATTAGACACGTTGCTCGGTGATTTGTAATGTTTTCCATTTTACGTAACTACGTGCATTGTGCGAGTGTGGAATGATGTTATCGTACAATCATGACAATGATGTTATATTGGAACGGAATGGCACACGAATATCGCACTGGCCGTACGCAATGGCACGCGCCAGTAGCATCTGCGTTCTACGGGTAAATGTATAAGGAGGGAACATTGAACATTTTTGTTGTTAACATATTTTGTCATAATTTGTTTGTTATTTAGGAAATTGTTTATGGATTATTATTCTATTATACTAGAAAAGCACATGTATCAGTTAAAGTCTTAATTGTAAACACAATATCATTTTAAAATCACTGCTTAACATACTTATGGAATAAGAAAATACTTATGTTGTGAAAATTACATTAAATAAGTAAAAGTAATCAATTCAAATTAAAAAGTGGCGACAATGATGATATGGTTGTTCATTTATATGTTCACACCATGTCCCTTACGGGGTAGACAGAGAGCATCGAATGCCAAACGTATCCTTAAAAATGTAGCGTACACATTTTACATTCATCTCACATGCACATCAATTTCGGACACGTTACGCAAAACAAAATTAAATTAAGAACTGGATCTGAAAACTGATCCAAAGGTTCCAGTGGGATTTTTCGTTAACAATATAAAGTGCATTGCAACGGTGAGCGACTGAATTACATTCATTTTTGCGATTATTTCCTCGTAAGTCGGCGCTGTCTGATCCGATGTGATTGTTATTGGACGGCGTATGTGCGCTTAAGCGTCCATTTTGTACTTTACTGTGATACAATTGTAGTGGATATATGTATTATATTACTACTTATTCATCTTTCTAATTCTGGTAGTTTCTAGTAGTGGCTCGGAGTCTGGTCTGTGCCAGGTGTATGGCAATAGGTTCACCACCTATTTCATTGAGGGACGTAAACGGAACTGGTGAAACGTGGGATTATACTGCACTCCTCTACCTATTCTGCGGGGATTATATGCATGATATTACTTTTTTATTCATGGCCCATATAAAAGTATACAGACTGCCTCTCTGGTCTAATGATCGCAAGCCCGGTTGCTAAAAAGAGGTCCTAGTTTCAATTGCAGGTCAGACAAAGTAACGTTAACCAATGTAACAAGAGAATTTTGACAACGGCTTATAAAGAAAAGTATATAAACTAAAACACATTTATATTAGAGACTATGGTTAAACCATAAATATAGGCATAAACGAGTAAACGTATGGTTGTAACGTGCCTATGTCGGTGTGGTACATTGCAGGGAAAGTCGCGAACACCTCGTTAGGTTCGCGTAATACATATAATCGCCATCACATGTTACCTGCGGCCACACGTAATGCGGACCTTTGACGCCACGAGAAAAATGAATAATTGGAAGTAAAAGCGGGTATATCGCTATGATTACCAATAGCCACAGCCCAGGTTTATGTAACACGTAATTTTTAAGTATAACATAACTTATAACCTTTTGTGAGTATACCTCAGTATTATTATTACCTCATCTGTGTACCTTCCAAAGTCCTTGTTGAGAGACTTTATTAAGGTATGTACCGCCTTAAGTCACCTATGCTTTTCGGGATAGGTCTACGAGGTTCGGACCTAAAGTCTATTTATATGCATTCCTTCCAATCGTAACAAGGACATGGTGATACTATCCCAATCTTATTTGGGCTATCTTGGAAATTTGTTTATGTATTAAGCCTTAACATGAATTAATAAAGGATGAATGTATTTACAAAACACTTAATAGTGAAACCCGTCAAAGTAGCTGATATTTTATGTTGCCTATTTTTCTTCATCATCATCAGCCTATCTCAGTCCACTGCTGGACGTAGGCCTCCCCCAATGAGCGTCATCACGCCCTGTCTTGAGCTTGCCGCATCCAGCATCTCCTCGCAGCCTTACGTAGATGCAGTTTCTATTTCTTTTCTAGTTTTTTCGTTTCTAGTTCTTTTATTTTCATTTTCTTGCAACCGTCTATAGCCTGTGACCTATTTATTTTGAAGCAACTGTTATCAAGAAGTGCGCACAGTTTTAGGTATCATGAGTGACCGAATTATGTTGAAGTTACTTACGTGCAGTAACTGTTGGCACCCGCTATTTGAAAGTTAAAAGCTATTTAGTTTGTTTTGTTTTACATTACCATCAGTTCATACACACAGAAATCAACTTTGTGTGCAGAGGAGCAACAAAAGTAGCCTCTCGCACACCTGACAGTCCCATTACCGAGAACAACAAGATGGAGCGAAAATTGAACGGCGTTTTGTTATTATGAGAAACCGTTCATGATATCAGCTTCACGTACTTTTATTGCGTGAGGAATGTGGCAAATAAACCATGAGGTACGAGTAGTCGCCAAAGACGGCTATGGCAAAAAAATATACCTGCTGTGAGAATAGGACTATTAGGGTCAGTTCATCATCATCATCATCAGCCTATCTCAGTCCACTGCTGGACATAGGCCTCCCCAAAAGGAGGGTTTATGCCCGTAACCTCCACGCTGGGCATGCGGGTTGGAGACCGCAGGGCACGGCTTTACGCACCACCGAGGTAGGGTCAGTTAGTTCAGCTAATCCTTAGAAGTCTATTATTTTTTTAATACAAGAAAGGTAAATCTATCACGTTGGCTATATGCGAATTCGTAAACTTCACACGCCTTAGAGAAAGCTATGGAGAACTGTAAGATACGTAGGTTTCCTAACGATCTTTTGCTTCCCCGTTACAGTTGTTGTTATTAATTTTAATAACCCAAATGTTTTTGCAAAGAGATGCGCGCCAGGTCCCGGGATGCTCAGAGTAGGAAGCTGAAACCCAAACCACTAAACCATCACTGCTTTTACATTAAATACATCTTATTAAAATTAATAATCTGGTTTACTTATCCTAAATGTTTAATATATTCTGCTTAACAATATCAATAAAAAATATGTAGCCAGAAAAATAAGAAAACATCGTTTTGTGTGTTTTATTAGCAAAATAGAGCAAGTCACTGACGGCGTCTGTTCCACAAAAGGCCGAACCGATGCCCTTCGAACTGACCCGGTCGGACTAAATACGAACACTAGCACCGTTAGCCGAACCGTGTGGCAATCCGTCCACTGCAACCTGTAAATCCTACGCCGTGACGTGAGAAACTTTTAACACTTTCGTAATAAACTATTCAACGATAATAACTTTGAGCCCTTTCCCTCTTTAGAATATATTGTATTTGCATGAAACTTGTATTAAAACATTTATTTATTTATTCTTAATAAACAGGATTGAAACAAAAACCACTTACATTTATTAACACAGTAATATATACAACACAATACAAGAAATCCATAGATTAAACATTGAAAATAGAAATTAATAACAAATTTCATGTCTTTTTTCGGAGGACTTGAGCAATGAAACATGTAAATAAAAGGTCTAAAACAACCTCCATTAAACTGAAATAGTATGATAGGCCTGAATCCATTTATTTCATTTCCAAAATAAGGTCAATCACCATCAGAGTCTTAAAGGATACATCGAAATTTTAATTATCAGGTTTTCATATTTAATACTTTTAACTCCCTGTAAAGTGAAAGTCAAATAATATTGCCAATAAATTACAATATATTTTAGTGGACACTTAGACTTTTTTATGTCTTATTCCTTTGATATCTATGTACCTACAAATGAAAGAAAAATGTGCTTATAGATGTACTTTTAAATAACAGGAAGAATGAGAATGACTAACACACGTTAAACAATAACAGCTGAAGATTTAACAAGTTGCAAACTCGGCAACTGACAGCCCCTCGCAGCCGACGTGGAATTAAATGATAATGGTAGTTCACACTAGATAGATTCAACATCTCCAGGCAACTTCTGCTTGTAAAGGGTATTTAGTATACTAAACTATTAAATAATAATCTATAATACAAATTATCTCTATCTATTTTCTGTGCTCCCAGTTTTATGTATCCCTTTAGAAATGTATCATCAACATCATCGGCCTATCTCAGTCCACTGCTGGACGTAGGCCTCCCCTAATTACTATGCCCACCAAAAGTGTATACTACAGGCAATTGGAACCGACGTTCCAATTGAGATTGAATACCGATTAATCGAAACCATATTCAACACTCAAATAATTATGTAGCCTATATTATTAACATTGACATAAAAAAAACACGAATGAATTCCATCACTTTATTAAATATTGTTATTAAAATATAATAAACATTATTATTTGGGAAGTAAAGTAAAAATGCGTTTTCTATTTGGAAGAAAACATTTTTATTGTTTTGTTTACAATACATCAAGCAATGTCCCATTAACTTCTCAAAACAACACCACCTAGCTGACGGGGCTCGCTGACACGCAATTAAATAATGCTGCGAATGTTCACACTACATTCAATATTCCAGCTCCAGATGTGAACCTTGTTACCCCTACTACTGGCAGTAGACTATAAATATATTTAAACACCCACAACATTTTCAAGCTAGGATTTTAGAAACTTGAATTTTAATTACATGTAAAATCAGGAAAGCAGCACTGCTTACTGAGTTTTTATTTAGACTTAAATATTATCTTCACTGATGGTCGAGATATTTTGGATAGTTTGTGATGTAAGTTAGTAAATAAGACTTTTCAATGTATGTAGCCCGAACATATAAGTCATTCCATATAAACAGCCAATATAATACTAGTATATTTTTAACCTAGTTAATACATAATGTTTTATGAAATGTAAAATTTTACGAAACAAACCTTCACCATACGACTTCAGCCAGTGTACTAAATATGTATAAAACATCAGGATATATATTTACAAGACAAGGTGAAAACGTATGGTAAGTGATTCAGTGTGCAATTCAAGAACAGTTGTAACTGAACACGCTTTGTTTTCTTAGACAGTTCCCACAGCGAAAATAATTGACTGTCTGTTGAACGAAATATCGTGTTCGCGAGCTGATTTTGTATCACTTTAGAATCAAACCTTTTCTTTTTCATTTCAACGTCTTCTCTGAATAGTTTCACGGCTTAAAAAGCTAACTGACCACAGATAACCAGTTGCCTTAAACGTCAACTGTCAAATATGGCGCGAAAATCATCTACATAAATGGTTAAAAAAAAATTTTTTCTTGAAAGTACTGTTGTATTTCTTAAGTTATTGCACGTTGTTGAGGTACCCTTTTAATTTAACCCCGCATTAAGAGTAGAACACTACCGACATTACTTAAGTCCCAATGACACGAACACATAACTCACGTCATACCCGCCATTACTGTAAGTCAAAATGGCGGGCAACTATCAAAGAGAAAGCTCGCCAGCTCTCACATCATTCTCCATGGTCTAGTCTATGAAGAGCTTGCGGAACCAACCATAGACTAAAGATTTAATTGAAAATATACCTTATACTATAGTTTGTAAAGTCGAAATTGTATTGCTTAGTTGGTTAATTCTATTCGTTCTAGTGTGACAGGACTAAATTTATCAATTTACGAAGATTGTTCGTTGTCTTGCACTATTAACACGTTAACGTCGTGTCTAATCTAAAGCCTTGCAATCGTTGCTAAATATTAAATTATGGAAGTTTCACGTGACTTACCGATAACACATCATAGCTTGAGCTTTAATGGGCTTAACAGTAACACACACAAGAACGTTTTACATTTTACATTAAATTCAGATCCGAACAGATGGGCGTAGAGGAGAACTGAATTTCTTTCTTCTCTTCGGTAATATAATAACTCAGTTACAAAAGTTATTAGTCGTCTTATAACTCTACCGTTTTGTTTGTTTTTGAACCAATTCCTTAAGACATTTTTTTTATAATTTGTTGCCAAGACTTCGTCACTCTTTTAGTACCAAAAATTTGGAAAACATGTTAAATTTCTTTAACCATTAATTGATTCTGGGATAATAACTTTTATAATATGAGATATGAGTTAATATGTAGAAGTAAGAATGGGAGCCCAACCACAATATAACTTCCAATTGAAACTATATACATACGTACATACGTAGGTATATATGATATGTTGAGGTCCGCACAGTTTTCGTCACCTTCAAGCGTGCAATTGACATACACTCCTGCATTATGTCACTGTTGCATACCATCCTTTAGAATACAAGCTATGATATATTATTACAATAATTTCTATTGTTTTGCGTGTACTTTTTGCTCTATTTTAGCACTACAAACATTTCAGTGTAGAGACCACAAGCTTATTTTGCATCGTACATATGCACATTACCTTTATCAATACGTCATAAGTAAGGGGTTAAAATTTTCAGAAATATAATGAAATAAAATTAAAACAAATTTTCGTAATACACCGTGTATTTTTAATCACATTTTAATTTTATCAGTAATACCGTTTACATTTGAATTCAATTCAAATAATGACAATACTACTATAGAATAATTATGTAGGTATAAATGTATTGTAACCTGCCGATTTTAGATTTAGTAACATTACAAAGTGATTCTAGAGGTGCGTAAAATAATACGATTTCCTATCTATTTGTCACATGAATTAATTTTTTTGAGGTTTTATAGATATATAATTTAATGTATTATTAAATTATCACACCTATCTACGAACTACTAGCTATTCGGAATCTATTGTACTAAACATTTGTTATTTATTTGTTACTGTTAAATTCATGACCAACATTTGAAGGGTAACTTAATTAAATATTATTATTATTCTTAAATTTTTAAAGGTTTACATAGAACAATAATACATCAAGCATATTTCGATCGAATTCGGGGCATTTACTTCAAAAAGTTGTTATTTAAGTTACTAGATTAAATTATTAAATTTTACTTCCATATTTAAATTCATTTATAATAAAGATATATACGATTGATTGACGAGACATTAATTTCCAATTAACGATCGAATTTTCACGACAGTAATTACAGTATTTTACAATAATTACTGAGTGTGTTTTATCTGAAATAATTTGAAATTTTTTTGTGTCAATATTTCCATGGATTAAATATTCATGTATTTTATTATTAAATTTTCCAAAAAAGTCAGTTTTATCTGGTAAAATACGATTTCTGTATTATTAACCAACGGACAAAACTGCAGTGAGTGTTTGTACTAAATTATTGTAATGTATTAAACTAATTAAAATAGGAAAGAGTTGTATTGTAAATTCTACATTTTATATAAAGTAATCTATATAGTTATTTTATAGTTTCATTCAAAGAGTAAATTATATTCATAGCACCCCCTTCTTTTAGTTTTTCGAAAACCCTCAGTGGTATTGAAAGGAACTAATTTTGTCCTGAAACCCGTTTATTTGTAATATTATCGCTTAAAAAAAGAAACAACCGACAGTTTCAAATCAAGAGAAACCATCTTGTGCATATAAATTCTTACCTTGACATCCGAACCCGTTATCAATTATTATTATTAAAAAAACTAATATTGTCAATGGCACGTTTTCTATTCCTGTAGGTACTTACTTCTGGTACTTACTTTTACCGGTCTTTTTTTGTCGTCCATACCACAACGAAAATTTATCGCGTACATATGAAATTTACTGGTCATTTCAATTATAAAAATTTAGTGTTCTACACATAAATATATTTGGATAAGAATTAGAGTAAAATTTATTTAAACATGTTTTATGTTGAGAGTATCGTGAGAGAAAAAGGAATAGTTACACGTACCTACAATCTTATACACTCCCTTTCTACACGTTCCCAAATAAATGCCACAGGAATGGTACTTTTTCTATCTCATTCGTACCTACTAATATTTTTAACATTAATTTTACAACAGTAGTGACAAGTTTTTATAACTACTGTACTCAAGTTGGCGTCAAAATTAATTAATAAAACAGAATGATATGCATTTTGAATTATTTCCGGTAATTAAATATAATTATAATTAACAAAAGTAATTGACACGGACAAAACAGGCTCATCGATTATTCCTTAATAAGCAAATAATTGACAGTTAAGTAACTTTTACAATTATAACACTAAATTTATACAGAATATAATAATATTACAATGATAATAACGTTTTCAAATGATAAGTTTCATTAACTCCAAAACTCTACATAATAATATTATATAATTGCTTTACTTTGTTATTAATATATCAATTATTTTATTGCTTTATGAATTTAAAAGCGTATAATTAAAATTTAAACAATTATTGTATATTGAAACTAACAATGTTACTTTAAAGTCTCAGCATACTCATATAAGGAGTTTTGACATGGTGAATTCTATTATCTATTCAAGAATTAATATATATTAAACATAGATTACATATCATTACGGTTTTCAGGTGACAAGATATATCAAAACGAATTTCCACCTCGTGATAACTGAATATCTTGAATAATTCATTGATCAAATAAATTTATTACAATCCTCTCGTGTTAGTACTTTCATAATTGTTCTGACATAACTAATAAAATCTTCTATTGTCACAACATGACATATAAGTATACTTAACTCGTAGGCAAACAAGTTGTTAACTTGCAAACAAGAATTTAACACCAGAAACGAAATTTCTCACTTACATCGGTTGATATATCGTAAGAAAGGAACTGTATTTCTCTTTCTTGTAATCTCCCCTTCATAAGAAATCAATGTTTAGCGCAACGACTCTGCCGAAAATCATTAAAATTTGAAAATACACTGCCTAAATACCTACACACAGAAAAAGCATAATATTTATTTATACATCATTAAACAGACCCTTACATTTTTTCATTTTTGATTCAAATCTGCACTATATGTGACGTACTGTAATTGATGTCAACATAATTAATTATTGTTGTTAATTATAACAATTATTTTAATTATAAATTATATTGTAATTATTCTCATCCCGTGACAACACTATTACTTGCCCTTTTAAGAATTCAATGTAGGTAGTAGCTAAATGGTATTTATGGTATTTATCAATTTTCGAATGCTCATGTTATAATAGTTGTATTTTATTACTAACTCTAAATTCTACTGGTATGTGAATTATACAATAATATAACACGTATTTGAAATTTAAAGTGAACACTTCAATGTTCTTATTACACGAAGTGGAGCTCAACAACTGCGATGGATAGTGACGGTTACATGTATTTTCCTGTAATATCATACAATGTTTTTACATTCATTTCATTTATTTAATGAATGCAAAAGTAATTTTAATGTGTACAGCGCAACGATCGTACTGGAGTTACAATGATGAAACAATTTTGTGGTGGGTACTGAAGTTGTTATTAAATTGTATGACAAGAAAGTATAATTGAATAAAATTGTAACAAGCTGAAATAAAATATATTTTTAATTATTGATTCCATTACGAAAACTGCGTTATTAGCGTTTTGATTTCTTAAAACATTTAAATAATTATAACATGATTTTAATATATAAATTTACCTCAGCTTATCCTTCGTACATGTGTTTAAATATGTATGGAAATTCAAAAAAGAAAATTGATTATAATAACTTAAACTCTTCGCACCACTACTAACATCCATGTAACTACACGAGGTATTTACATAAACACATAAAAAGCGTCAGTAACATAACAATGAAATCGCGCATCTAGCAATCACAGTCAACATATTTTCAGTCAATAAAATGGACACAATTAATATCAAATGTATTAGTGAGCACTTAACATTAACAATGAATAAATAATTAATGATTTGCATTTCAAACAAACGCCAACAAAACGGAATCAGTTAAGAAACTGGCAACATTACTAACGTTAAATTAAGAAATAGTGCGCACCAAGAGAGCATAGATTATAGATAAAATAAATTAAGACATAAGGTCAACTAAATGTCAGCACTGTTCTAGAAAAGTGCTACTAATGATTACACCTAATTTCTTGGACTCACTCCACGTCTATAAGCTCTGAAGGTACATCCACAAAGAACACTTTACGGTAAACGAATGTCTTATAGATGTTAGCAAGTGTGAAAAATACCTTGTTCTAGATATTCCAACTTTGAAGTTATATGCGTCTGTGACCATAGATAAAATATCTGTCTTATTTGAAACTGGTCATAGACTGTAAATAGCTACAATAGCCATTTAACATCAGACAGGTAACAACAATACTTTGGCTAAAGTTAAATAATAAAAAAATTATAGGATTAAATACATAGAATGCCAGCAAGCATGCAAAAAATCACGTGAACTGAGTTTAAGTGATTAACTCAATTTTCTATTCGAGATGTATGTACGTATAAATTGTGTAATGGAGATATTAGCGTTTTATGCGTTCACTAAACATTTAAATAGGAAAGTGTGCAAGAATTTAAAATTGGTGTGAAGATCATATCAAAACAATATAAATACATACGTGTCTTGAAATAAATGACATAAATTTTAGGAATAACAAATTTTAATGTACGAGTATATTCAGGTTTGATAAAGTGCATATATTGCTATGAGCATATTTACGGGCAAACTTAAGGTAAGAGTATACAATAATTGTCAATTTATTTTGAATGAACATAATAAAGTTATTGACCTACGATTAAAGTTATAGACAACACATAGTAATTGGATTCAGAAACCAAAATAAACACACCTTAGGAAGTCTTCGTGGTCATTTTAACGTAACTAAAATTTTAGTAGAAGTCTCAAAGCAAAACATTAGATATTGATACACAGAGAGAGGGACAACTATCTAAATGCAAAATAAAATACCTCGCAGATAACAGTATTATAGTCCAAGTCATTAATGGTATCCAAGTTCGCACGTTTAAGCATCAAGTACTAAGTGTGATAAGAAGCGACATGATGAAGTACGAAAATATGTCTTCAGGAATATTATACTCGAAATGAATATTTAGTGATTTTCATGTCTAATGTATATTGCAAGACCCAATGGGCCAGGAGGATTGTATGATGTCTCTAGAGTGGTACGACGTGAGACTTCTAATAAAGGCATAAATACAACTCTTTATTTTAAGACATGTTACCCGTACTCGACTTTGCCGACATTGTACTTAATGGCTTGTTGGTTAGTTTCCAACTTCTTTATTTATTAATTAATTTTTATACTAAGACATGATTAAGCCCGCCTTTGGACTAAGGAGAGAAATATTAAAATGGGCATAAAAGAACTAGAGAGAGATAAACAAAATTTTGCATCATGATCAACCCTTTTTATTGTTCCGTTCTTGGAAACGGGTTTCCTCTGAAAACGCAAGGGTTAAGATATAATTTAACTCTTCCTAGCTAAAATATACAATATACAGTATAAGCATAGTTATATGGTCGAATCTTATCACATTCCAGTCCGTAGTATTGGCATAGATCATTAATTTATAGATTAAGATCAGGACGAACGCTTGAATTATCTAACATTGCTGATTTCAAATACAGATCTTAGGATTATTCTACACACATATGTAGCTACAATGCAATCAGTAAACAATGAGAAAAAGAGGAGAACGAAGATAATGTTATATTGGGTACTGAAACAATCAATCCCTTCATGCAACATTCGCCCTTTTTGAAATAGTGACTCTACTTGCACGATTAAAGTTATAACATGAACTGATTTGACAAGGTTTTTCTGAAATGAAGTTGTGCAACAATATATAACTTACCGTTTTAGATAAAGAATATTTCATACTTTAAGTGACGTCATCAGTCGCGAAATAACGGATAAATAAAAGATGCATGTTTTCTATCATGAAATAATACTGATGTAACAATAAGGGACTAAGAATTTAAGTTCTACATATACGGAACATTCACAAGCATTGAAGAGGGAGACAGTATGGGCAAGTTACTTACAATGTTTAATGATAACTGTCTGATTGCCATTGCTGATTACGCTCGGAGGCCCATTCATAGTCGGTGTGCCACGGTATCGAACTAACCAAACATTTGTTTAATGTTATCACCTGCAAACAGCCGTAAGCAGAACATACGCCACGAAGCGACTAAACGCTACGCTACGCTATGTTCACACGACACTTCACGTCACAAATTAACGAACAACATCGACAAACGCGAAATGAAACTTTGCAAAATTAAAATTTTTGTTCAGCCATTTTTGGGGCAATTTTAACAGCGGTTTAATTTCGCGTCCACAAATAACTACCAGTTAATTAGATAAATAATCGAAAGAAGATAAAATTTCATTCAAAATTAATTCTATAATTTTGTAAACGCTAACCTAAAAGAATTAAGCAAAGATAGATTCAGGCTAAACAGCGTTGAATCAGCTAACAGGAAGGAAGTATTTGTTACCCATTAAAGAACGGTATTTTTTTAATGGAAACTTTAAATTCTAAGATAAAGTAAATATCACCTAATAAACAATGTAGCATTAAATCATTAATATTTTTTGATATATTAAATATAATTTAAGCTAATTATAAATACATTATTCGATCACGTGATGAAAATTGTTCTTTTTTCCAAGTAAATACCGACTATATTATTAACAATATGTATTTACTTTGTTTAAAGACAGAACATAATAAAAAAATCATGACAATTTTCATCTGTTTGATCTTTTTGTGGTAATCGAATTAGCATCGATTAAATTCGATCGTAACATCTAAATTAACATATAATCTAAGCGGTAGCCAGACAACATCGATTTTTGATTGTAATTGATCAAATTTACGAAACTCACCAAAGAGAAGACCAATTATCACAAGTCCAATTACTCCCATTATTATCATCATCTGTAATAAATGTCAAGTAAAAATGAATACTACGTCATTGTAACATTACAGTAATATCTACACATTTAAAAATAACGTTACCATTGATCATTACACTTCAAAATTAATTCATTAACTTTCATAACAAAATGTATTATATGTACATATATTAGTATATGTGTATATTGGTTGCAAGTATAAATTGAAATGAAACGCAGTAAAATATATAAGTACCTTCAGATTTTGTAACCAAAACTTGTTCTTCAGACTCTTCGCTTGTTGCTCGAATTGAGATGCCCCCTGCTGCAGTGCATCTATTCATACAAAATGATAACAAAGTAAGTAATAATAATATCAAAAATATCTAATGATTAGATACATTTGAAACTCTAGGAATGTGAAAATACTAAAATAAATAGACGGTTGACTGTACGTTTCTTCAATATCATATGTAAAAATCTTCACGCCACGTCCCTAACAGGGAAAACAGAGAGCGTCTAGTCGCAAATATACGAGTGGCTATCATTACAAACCTGCTGTAAGTCTTTAACATTCATCACTTTCTTCATACTTTCATTTCGGAGACTTCTGACTTCCCTATCAATCGTTAACATTTATTGTCCATATACGAGTACATAACCATTTATTTACCTGCTCGATCATCCAATTCCGACAACTTAGCATCCCTGTCGAGCACCTTCTCGACATTCGCTTTCATGATGTCCACCACCTGTAAAGTGTATTTTTCCCAAAAGTAGTGTACACGTTATGAAGGGAAATAATAAATGTCTATTTCAGACCTATTTGTCTATAATATTGTCATATTATAGACAAGTAGGTCTTCTTTGTGCTTCGATATAATCGTACTTTTGAATATAAGCTATTAATAATGTTCTATAGCACTGTCTTAGACACTAAGTTTAGGATCCAAAATAATTTAAAGAAGTGACACCTCATCGACTTGAGCCTGAGTCTGCTGCAGTCGCCTCTGAGCAGCAATCTGCTGCGGCGTGCGTGGCCCACCAATAATCTCTCCATCAGGCCCGGTCTGAGGCTCTGCTGGCGCCAAACCCCCGGGAGTAGCTCCTTCAGCTGCCCTGAAATTGGTTAATAAAACATACTTAGTTATCGCCCTCCTACTAGATGTTCTGACGACCTGAAGAAGACAGCGAGAAGGTGTTGGACTTGGAAGTCCCAGCCCCTGAAGAAGTGGCGCCGATTAGGGGAGCCCTATGTCCAGCAATGGACATCTAGAGGCTGACGATGACGATTGGTGACGACTTAGTCGATACCTCTGTGATGCATTTATACTGTGTAAATCATCCTATCATATTTTTATTACACAAAATCATCTTAAAGCATTATGTAATCATCTTATTTCACTTTTATTTATTTCAAAAACCAGAAATTCTAAAAACTTCAGTAAACCTAAGAAAGAGCTGGTTAAATTTAGGTAACATAAATTATTCAGTCATTTAATGCAGTTATGTCCCTAAAACGACTAAATACAGAAATATCGTATTTAGAAATGCAAAATGAAATTTAATTAGCCGTGTTCGGACGTAATTAAACATGACATTGCGCATATCCTCCTATAGTTAGTATCCTTCGATTACTTATTTAGAACTTTGTTTAACTAAATCAAATTAAAAACCACTATATTCAAAACACGAATATTAATTGGCAATTAATACACTGAAAACTTGCTAGATTTTGAAGGAGATTGAAAGTTGAGCTGAAAGATGTGTGTATCCTTCTTGGATACA
>DWMG01000647.1:0-18202 GCA_018244855.1 Elbella merops
CCCGCGGGAGCTGGAGGGGCTGGACGATGCTGAGTAGCATCGATGGTGGGCGAGTGACGACCACAGACCACAACACCGTCTGACGACGGGGTGAGATCACCGGGGGGCAGTTGACCCCCTGAGAATGCCCGGGTACAGAGGGAATCCTCGAGGCCCGTAAACTTATACCCAAACGGCGATATACCCGCCGCGGAGTATGAACGACAAGTTCATTCATTAAGGAGCTCTGCCAATCGCAGAGACGTCGTAGCAAAGACTAGTTTGTACGTGGTAGGGCTATTCCGAAAAGTCATATATGAGTTAAGCAGATAGATAATTTAATGTGTATAGAAATTTTTAATTTTAATGTATTTACCGATATTTAAAATATTTACGGAATAACGGTCTGTGAAAGATTACAGATAGTAACTAGATGCTGCAAGCCCAGAACAAGGCGTGACGGCGCCTGTTAGGGGGGATATACATCTCAAGTTGATATGTAGGTACCTACTTCCGTGTGACCTGTATCGTCAGTTTTGGACAAAGAAATCTTATTGTGTAATAAAAATATTAAAGTGACTATTCTATGAGAGTCATATTACTTCTATTAGTTGCAAACGCAGTCCTTAATTTAAAGACTGCTTACTTTTTCATTACAAGCTTGATTAAAACAACAACCGTGTTGATGCCCAAAGACGGCCACAGCGACCAGTATATCATGTAAAGTACTTTGAACGTTAAGGATTCCACTTACAGCGGGCATCTGAATGATGAATGATACGTGCTTCCGACTCTTGAGTATTTGTGCACTTGTCTTCATGTTGCATCTTTAACCGTAAATCGTAGAACTGGGCCCGGTAGTCTGAACACTTTGTGTTATTTATATCCTCATACTCTCTTTGAATAGCAACTTGTACTTCGCTGGGTACAGCAATGTCAGTATTTACGTGGGTAATTAATTTTTGTGAACCTTTAATTAATTCGTGTTCTGTAATGGTGGAACACTATTTGTAGGTTTCCTTTACCAAAGCAGGAACATTGCATCTTTTTTCCTAAACAGCAGGGTTGTATTGTTCTGTTTGCTCAAAGAGTATTGTAGACAAACACGAAGCAAGACAAGGATGTATGACTACTTATTCTTTCAGGTCTATCAACTCATCTTTGACTCATTTCATAACTTCAATGCTGTCAGTCAGTTCACCTGTAACTTGAATAAGTCGAATCTTTTTTAGTTTAAATAGCTTATTTTATCTTTGAACGAAGTCATCACAGGAAACTTATAGGTATATCTTACACGTGGCAGCCTCTTACCTTCTCATTCCAAGAAGAGACCTGCGTCCAACAGAAGAATTAGAGGATGTTGACTTGAACGATATTATGCTACTTTAACGTATATGTAACAAAAATGCATAAATTTTATATCGATAGTGTCATATATAGAAATACTGGCCATTCCCCAGCATTTACCCACTGAATTAATACGTACAGCACAACCCACTTATTAACCACCACGACAGTAATATCCACGTGAAACAACTGACTGTCACTGCGCCAACATTAGCTTCGGCAGCCAACATGCTATTATCCGTCTGTCATACAGCACACACCGTAATTTATGCTTCTGAAAAGTATTACATAGATGTTGAATAATGATTTGACTTCAGTATTTGTTAAAGGGATTGATTGTATCAACTGTAGAATAATATCTTTCGATACGTTATTTTAAGGTGGACTTAAAGTAGGATATTGATTGATAAGTTATTGGAAAACGATACGATATATATTAATGCCAAATCACGGTATACAAGTTATCCAAAAATAAAGAGACGAAAATACTAATATCCGAACTTCAATTTGATTTATTTTCTTAAAGAGTCCGAATATTATCCTATCTTACCTGTGTATCAGACATGAGCACCTTTTTCTTGCCGTCACTGTCTTTTTTTACGTTGCAATATGGAAATATTTGTGTATGTTTTAACTTGCACATCATAAAAATGTCAGAGAGATAAAGAATTCTGGAAGGTTCTTGAACGAGTGCTATTGGACTAATAATAGAAGAATAGTATTACAAAAAGCAAGGCTCTCCAGTCCAAGCGTGCCATCTTTGAAAGCTAATAGCTTTTTATTTGAGCTTAAAGCGTTCCGAGATAAGACAACCCAAGCAGTAAGCCACTTGAACTACCAGTCCATCAACTTATAGACCATTGAACGAAACGAATATTTAAATTTGAAACTTATTTAAACATTGCTCTGGCATTATATTGTTATTGCAAAATATATCGTTTATACGATATCAAGTAAATTCATTTTGTTGCACCTGAGAATTTCGAAGAATTGTCCAATATCTTCTCTTATCTTTTTTCGGATACTTAGTAAATAACTGATAACTGAATGATTTAGTTCACAATATTCCAATACGAGTCTCAGATTTTACAAAATTACACGTTTTTTTAAAAGATTACATATAATTTGCAATAACGAGGTAGTAAATCACGGGAAAGAAACTTATGATGAGGAAAGCGTGTAATATCGCTAATGTCGCTTAAGACCAACTATGCCTCTATCCTTCTCATTCTAAAAACCGAGACGACAAGTAGAACCATTAAAGGGCTTGTGATTCAAGTAATAATAATTGTGATTCAAATAGTGATCCTTGTATTATCGTAAGTAATTAAATTTAAATTATAATAGTATATAAGTACAAATGACCACATTTTATGCTCTAGTCCAGTGCACTAAAGCCAAGAGTAAAATTAAAGTCAATACTATATTCCTCGGCAGGTAATGTATACATATCGTGGATATTAAGTTACATTGTAATTCAATCGTAACGTGAAATCAATGAAAGCTATAAATACATCACATAAAAAGGTAAAGCGCTATTGCTTTTAATAGGGGATGAAATTTAGCGCTACTTAAACAAGATTTTGATTAGCATCAGAGACATTAACGTTCCAGATTTAAATTTGAAATCACGGCTTATAAGTTAAGGTAATGCGGAACTTAAAAAGCTCTAGCCAGAAGTTATTGAAGGTAATTCTCCGAGCGGGGTCACGTCCAATGTATTAGGTGGAAGTTAGGAACGTATTTCCCTACAGTCGAGTCAACGATTGTTGAAATATATAATCGCTGAAAAGTTTGGTACAAATACAATGTTGTGCAATAGGTGCCAATGTTTGGCAATAGGCTCACCACCTATTCCATAGTGGGACGTTTTGCATTCCTCTGGGACTTCCACGACGGGAGTGTTCTGCATTCCTCTGTCTACCTCTTCAGGGATTACAGGCGTGAAGTTACGTTACAATGTTGTGTAATATAAATGATAAATATGTTATTAGTGATGAATGCAGAAGAAAAAAATAAGGTATGAAAGGATGTGTATATTTGGCATTCGGTGATTTCTACCTAAACCTTGAGGGAGCTGACATTAAAATATACTAAACTGATAACAAAATCATATGATATTTTTATTGTAAAAAATCAATACAGATGTGTTTCATGTCCTTGCTTGGAACAACATACCTTAACTCTTGGAACGCGAACTCGCTGAGTTACTGTATTGAAACTTTTATTGCCGAGAAATCGTTCATCGCGCTATATTTACCTGTTCGCGATGGAGCGAGTCACCGACATGCGCAAGTTCAATCGTAAATATCGCAAGCTGCGTAAATAGCTTACAGTAAACGTAAATCCTTTTACCGGTCGTAAAGCACAACCGCATTATACGTCAAAGTATTGATTGCATTATGTCGCCCGAAATGTGACCGCAGAGGCGCACCGAATCCGATTTCAATTATTCAGCTGATACTGACGCAATGTATTTTTAATCAATCGCCTCGCCCGGCATTCCAATTTTCGTATTGGCCTTCAAAACGAGCACAACACGAAAAAAGAATATCAACGGAAATCCAACAAACGAAAATAGGTTGCGTTTGACATTTCTGTCCCAACAGTTAAAACAGTAATTACCCGTCTAACGTTTCCCCGGGGGTATTTCACTAAAACGTAATTTACGCCGGCCAAAAACCGAGGGGTGTCTCACAAAAAAAGGGCCGCATCTACATGTCTCTTGCATTCGACGACGCGACTCATTTCTAAGAAGACAAATTACGGAATCCGTGGCAGCCGAGCGCGGAAAAAATGCGGCAATTAACTGTTGAGCGGGATCACCGGGACACCGCGCACTATTTGGTAAGCGATCATTTCGCTCGTTATTTTCGGTTGTTTACGACTCGACGTCGCTGATATACCAACGACAAATAATACTAAATTTGTACAAGAGAACTCGACATCAAAAGAAATTTGTTTAAAAGGTCTAAGTTAACAACAAAAACCATAACTCATTCGTTCTCATTAAAACTTAAGAAACGCACATTCAATACGGAGCTGTAACAAATTATCTATACGTACCAAGGTATATAGTAGTAGCCGCTTCTCTCGGGGCGCGCGTTCGTTTAAACCTCGCGGAATTTATAACCCTGAAACCGGTCGCAAAGTAAACTGTAAAAACGAGAGGCACTTGGCGCTTGCAATTCCAATAAAATAATAAACCAATAAAATATAAAATCCGAATCCGCAGGGTGCACGCATGGAGCGCGGAAAGCTTCGGATTACAATTTCCGTTTCATTCGTTAACGGAGATAATTGTCTGGATACTTTATGTTGGACCGGAGCGGGCAGCGTTATAAACTTAATGGGTTGGTTCACAATCAAAGTCAGTGGGAGCTGTAATGGCCAGTAGATACTCGCTGTCAATTAATTGTGAAGGCAAAATACTGTGTAACATAATCAGTTATTTATCACCGTTGTGACAGAGCGAATCATTTGTCAGTGGTTTCGTCCACGGCGCCACATCTTCGATATTCGTCACATCAGTATCACGGGTCGAACTGCATTATAGTCTTAAATGCCACCAACACAAGACATGAAATACAGTGGCCAGCGACAATTTGTTAATGTGATGACAGTCGAGATCGGCGGCTTATCTGATTTCATTTTCCGGAGAAGCTTATTTTTAAGTCCGTCTAAAACTAACTTTATCGCGCCGTTCAATCTGTCGCCGATTCGTATTCCGAGACGGCTCTTAAATTATATTTCAGTAACATTTTAATTATGAATGCGTTGAGACGGTGATAAAATCGCAATTGAATATTTCGTAACAGATTCATCCGGTGTTATCGGTGAAATTTTATTTTTTAATAACAAGCTTGATTTATACGACAATAATTTACGGTTGGTAGAAAAAAGGAGAATAATTAATGCATCTGTCTTATGGGACGAAAAGAATGCACGCAGCGGTCGGCTCCCACAATCGGGCGGCGAAATTTCAGTAAAGGACGTAACCGAACAAGAGCTTTTGAGGTCTCTATTCAAATTAGTTTAATGCATTCAGGACAAAGCGTTCCGATAAGCTTCCAAAAGCTCGCTGTGTTTGGAGTGCAATCAAATTCCGTGCTTCCAGAAGCTTAAGGCGCGTTTTGAAGTTCAAGGTCTTCACATCCGTCAGCTTTAAACAATAATTTGCTAATGTCAGTTGTTCTGATTATGAACTGATTTTTTTTTGTAAATACTGGAAATAAACACAATGCTCGCAACAACATCTTAAAAACAAAATTACTACTACAATGGTTAGATTTCAATGTAATATATGTACGCACATAATGACTGCCTCGTTGGTCGAGTGGTTGCAAGCGCAGCTGCCGGTCGAGAGATCCTGGGTTCAAATCCCGGGTCGATGCTATTAGATTTTGCTAATTTAGAATTTATAGTAGTGACTCGGAGTCTGGAATTGTGCCCGGTGTATGTCAATAAGCTCACCACCTATTCTATGAGACTTAAACGTAACTGATGAAATGTGGGAATGTACTACACTCCTCTGCCTACTATTTCGGGGATTACAGGAGTGATGTTACGTTACATAATATTTCAATTTGCGTTCCAAACCTTCATAAAAAAACTTACCCTAAATTTCTTTGGGCAATTTGGATTTAATATCCTAAAATCCTAATCCCGTTAGAGTCTAGACTGTGTACTTGAGAAATTGACGAAAATCATACAGTGTTACGTATGTATGTTAAGTGAATAAATTTACTCAGTATTGAGACAGCAAACAGAGCTTAACTGAAGCGCGAACCGCCTTCGCACCTTGATTAAGTAATTAACAATGCTAACTGAATTACGTGATCGTCGACTGCAAACACCTTTGGCTTAGTATTGTGGTACGTATATGGAAATCAACACTATTCCCAATAGTATTTTACAAATGCTAATCGTTGGTACCACGTGTAAATCAACTATGTAACTAAACATGACATTTAAAATAAATAGTAACGATTTTATACCGAATTTGAATGACGTCACCATAGAAACGGCAAACGTTAATACATTGTACGTTCTTTTGTCTTTTATTCATAGAAATGTCTATTGAAACTGCTGTAGTTTTAAAAGTGTGTAAGTAAGCAAATGGAAAGGAGGGATTATTCTAGAACAAAAAGCTTCGAATTCCGAAACTCCAAATTCAAACCTTGACTGTTCTATATTTGAAATTTGTGTGTCAATATTGTAACATTGGCTTTCATCAAAGGAATTTGTATGAAAAAAAGGGTTCGTGTAGTTCCCTTCAAGTTCCGGCGCAGACAGTTGACTTGCTGGTGACAAATCTCGAAATAGACAGCAGATGTAGGTAGGTATCGCTCGCAACCGTTCGCCGGCGCAACACGCGCGCCCGACCGTTGACAGATTGGACGTTTTAAATTTAGTTGCGCTATGTTTTATTTGGATTTCGGAATGAAATATCGACTGTCGAACTCATTCTCGAGTTTTATTCGTGATTGTACTAATGAGGCGTTTCGTATCGAGATAAGACTATGTGAATTATGGATTCGTATATCTTTGTGTGGCGATTAAGTAAATGTTTAAAAATCGACTTAAATGCTATTGAATACGCTATATATAAATACGTACATATAAGGTTTTTTTAATTAAATTTCCTAGTAGTATCTTGGAGTCTGGCTTTGTGCCCGGTGGACGGCTACCACCTCTTCCATAACGTGCAACGTGAGAGTCAACTACAATACATTTTCTACCTCTTTCGAGAGATATGTGTCATGTTACGTTACGGATATAACTAAAGTTCTGCCATTTCCCTTCGTCTTGTGATTTTAATACTGACTTTGACTATTTTGTAGAAGAGAAATACTATTTCGATGTTATAAAGGATTCACATATTCATTCTTCGACCTATTTATATAAAACTGACAGTTGTCTGTTAAGCTTTAAGGTACATTATACAACTTCGACAATTTAGGACCGAAACTACAATTCATATCGAATTGATTATTCTTTGGCTAGGATTTGTCGATTCTTCGTGCCAAAAAGTGCCAAAAAGTTTTCTAAAGGAAATAAATGAAAGCATCCATGTTATGAATATATTGACTTACAATATTTGTTTTCTATTTTTGGCCATGTATCAAACCGTAAACACTCGAAAACAGTCACATAACGAGTAACACGCTAGCCGCTAGCCGAAAATTGATGAACAATCGAAAAAAAAAACCAATAACCGGCTGACAATATTCGGAAATCGAATAAAAATCCAATTTTTCAAGCGCAGTTCACCAACGACAGGGCTTGGCTGCGAGATATAGATCGGAATATTTACGATCATGTCCGTGGTCCGCTTGAATGTGTAGCACGCGTTACGACGCAGTTTTACAATCCACGACACGACATTCGGTGGTACCATGGTCGTAAAACATGTTGACTAAAACCAATACGTTTTTCTCTTGAACGTTCATCGATAGAGTGTATTTATTATACACTGTTTCAGAAAATGATAAATTACGACCAATATTACAACAGGATAACACATTTAGCATATAAATTATTATTTTTATATTCTTCAGGAACGTATTTAAAGATTTAAGAATACATTATTATTACGTACGTTACGTGCGTTACGTAAAGAATACCGAATGCCAAACATCTACATTTTTATAAACCAGACGCACTTCTTCATATATCACTTTTCATAAACGCATACTGGCTTAAACTGGAATTAATATACCGCGAGAACAAATATTGTACCAATATCGGCGGTCGTGTCGCAACATTTCAAATATCATACCACGATGGTTGTCAGTCGTCGCCCACGCTATATTCAAATGCTTTTGTCCGCGCGACCCGTGGTTTATGGTGAACAGAGAATGCCTGAGGCGCAGTGTAGCAAGAAGTACGCAGCAGTGTAATAACTCGTTCTCTTACAATGCAGATAACAAATCTAACAGCGACGGTGGTTATCATAAACATGTACACACGAATTATTCGGCTTCGCGGCTGAAGTGTGAATGTTTAAATGCACGTCGGTTATTTAGTTAGCGAGTTCAAACTCTATTCCAGTACAAATCCAATATTATAGTACACCTGTAACAGTAAACTAATTTTAATTATGTGTTTAATACACATAATGATTCGGCAAAGTAAATGAAGGAGTCTGTGATGTCTATTTTTATGCCCATAGATATGTGTTTTATATGCAATGTAAAAAGAAGACAATGTCTAATAGTATAAGCGTAGTTAACATACTGGTTGAAGTTTTTATAACTATGGAAAGTTATGTGCCATTATTTATATAAGCAACATTCTGCAGGTATTATAAATCTCGGGGTTGGAAACACTATCGTCTATCAATGTCTGAGCTATGAGTGTGACTCATGGCACGTCGCTTTTTCCATAAGCATTATAACATCTACACAGACGATTATATCACAGCCCCCGGTTTACATTAAAACCGAGTATAATATATGGTTCTCCTTCCGAACGACTTTGAGAATGTAATTCATCATTGTCAATCCGTTCGCTCGCTCAATTAAACAGATGATTGACATTTGAATTTGGAAAACTTGAGTAATTTTCATTTAATGATAAAATATATTCTAGTTAAAGAAGTGAAAATAAAAAACCGAGCTTATTTATTTCTTCATAAATATATAGTATTTGAAAAAGAGAACGTCTATAATAAACAAATAATCGGGTTCGAAATTTAAAAGTTTAGTTTCCCTCTTTGATGATGATAGCAGTAAAATAGATTCAGAACCGGATAAAAATAAAATAATATTTCAACCTGTTTTACAGTATATGTATCAAATACGCTATTGATGTGCTCATGCTGTCGTACGAAACATTTACGAGATGAGACGGTACATTTTATTATTACGAGACTGCAGATACGCGTCATCTAAGACATCAGAACTCGATATCCAATACATTTGTTATGGATTTCACATTTCACATTCCCGCATTAACTGCTGCGTGCAGCAATTTGTACGGGATAATATTTTGAAGTATACCCCATAAGACGACTTTCCAATATTTGTTGCAGCATTAAAGTTTACGACGGCAGACTTATATTTCATTTGTGATTGGCTGTGTAATCCTCGGGCAAGGTATTGTTTGAGTGAGACGTAGTATCGTGTAGTTCACTGAAAAGTCTCTATAAAGGAAATCGAATGAAGGAAAATGTCTACTAAATGTGACATTAAATTTTATTGAACCTGTATTTCTCGAAAATGATTCCAGTTTAACGAATCCGTTTATATACTCGTATATTCATAGCATTAAAAAAAATTCTATCGTACATCACTCTTTTGTACAATCATCTAAAGCCCACATAAGGTCGTTCTTATACGATAACATACGCGATTTACAGTAGATTAAGGTGAAATGCGTATTTCAATTCACATTAAGATTCAGAGTATAATTTTAAAGCAATTTGTTTGTAGTAAAATTGTGTAATTTCGTTCGCAGTAAGTGGAAATAAAAAATGGCATATGACGCAACACCGGTATGCGATTGTTTTGCCATTTTCATAAATTAATATTTAATCTTAATATTAAAAGTTCATATTTCAAAAACACCAAGTTATGGATGGTAGTTTCATATAAATGGCTGAACGACGACTAGGTAGGTATCTAGTTTAAAATAAGCAAACTTTTGCACAGCGCTAATATTTCAACAATATTCTCAAAGTTGCTAACCCATTTGCCATATGTAGCGTGACCGTCTACCAGAATGAAGAATCGTCCTTCCGGGAGACACTGTCGCCCATAAATTCTATTTGTACAGAAGCGCACTAAATTGTCCCAGTGGCCGAAAGTGCCGGAGTTATTGAGGAAGATGAATGACTCAACTGTTACTGACCTTTTTGGTCAAACTCTGCTGGCGACCTTCAGTACATTTTGAAAATTTTATTTCATAATGTCAGTTAAAAATTAACTATTTAAATGCGTCTTTATTTTTAAGAATATTATGATCAAATGCTTAACCGCTCAATACGAGTACCTACCTATATTTTGACGAAATTTATTAAGACGATTATAATTTAGCTTAGACTTGTTTTTCAAAAATGTTTTTCTACTAAAGTAATTTGTACCTGTTACATTTTTGATGACGAAAACCGTTTTACGCGAAGTTCTCAAGAATATAGAGAAAATAATTATTAGAAAAATATTGGAAGCAAAATTTGTAAACAATTTTTAGAGCATTAAATTATTAAACTACACAAGGGAAAAACAGTTTTTTTACAACTTACATTCTACTAAAGTAACCAATAGTTGTGCACAATTATGTGTGCACAATCATAAACACCATATTTCATAAAGATTCTTACAAAGAACGCAACGAAAGATTAAAAATAGTTACAAAATTGTCTTAAACGAGCATCACGAAAAAAACTATCATAAATGGGATTGTACGAGCAAACAAGCATAGATAGAATGCATGAATGAACAGCTCTGTAGCTCGATTTAGCAAAATAAGGGGGGCAGGTGATACTGTCGTACATAAATCCTCTTTGGACTGTCGCATCGCCTCTGCGGCGTGGCACGCGGAACCTCGTCTTATTGTGGTAGCATTTGTTTTGTTTCCAACGACTGGCTGCGTTATTTTAGATCTGCTGTCTACTTTAAAACTATTTCAAACACTGCTCAATGTCCACTCGCTAGTCTACGTGTACCAGCCTCTAATTCAGCACTTCTAACCACTCCATTAATAAAGCAATCTCTTTGTTCCTACCTCCAATTTCAGATTGTAGATCAAAATACTCGCACAACATTGAACGTACTTGTTACGCAAAATAAATTACTGTAGTTTCAAACTAAAATGAAAATATGTAAGCAAATAATATATCCACGAACAAAGTTACTTTGTTTCGTTTTAACAAGCAATTTCATGTGAATAATGGAACACAGAAAATAAACAAGTTCCTGACATTGGAACGGACAGCTATGATATTCAAAAACGTATAATGTAGGTACTCGGTATTATTAGATGGAAAAGTCAAGCTATTTTCTTTGGATACGAGAATTGGATTGATCTTTGAATCAAATGAAAGTTAAATAGCGCCGTATTAACCATTGTATTCTTAGCGCTCCTGTTTTGTTCATGCCTTGGAGCGTGCATTGCTATTTTAGATTCGTGATCTCTTAATAGTACCCGCGATTCCGATATCGGCTACTGAATAAACTCGCTTCAGAAATCTTTGTTCGCAACGGACGACATTTAACGCATTGTTCGCTATGTTTTATTCTCTACGATCTGTTTTAGTTAATCTTAAACTTTTTACTTTGCCTTGACCTATGCTTCTACTACTTCAGTTATTAATACTTTTTTGTAAGTCAAATATTTTGAACACGTGTAATGTTTTCGTTATTAATTTTAAAATCATTTATAAATGCATGGACTTTCAATGTTGCCATTAGGAAGTGTTCAATTTTCGTTGTTTTTTACTATGTTATTGACTTTAGCAAGTCCTGTTTGTAAAGTATTTTAATTACTTTTGCAATTATATACACGTTAAAATCCTTTGCACAACAGCGTGAAAATAGTTTTTTTTTTTTCAATTTATTTGCGAAGACATTTCTTTCTTCTTTTCACCGTCATTAACGTGACATTGTACCTAGCTTTATTCTGTTGATTGAATTACTACGCCCATAAATACTTTGAGAACGTTGAACTCCTCTGAATACAATGGGAAGAATGAGCACCGTCAAGGACTGGACTGTCAACTCGCCGTAGTTCAAGTATTCATGTGAAATATAGTTGAGATGAAAATGATTAGTCGCTCGAGATGCAAATTTCAATCTATTCCTGTTCGTCTATGATGGTCTTATAATTTCTAAGTGCTTCTATTTGCGACTTAATTTACAATGTACATTTTTTCATAAAGTTATGCCTAATTTTTATATTTGGTTTTGCCATAAAATTATTTAATTTGCTAAATGGGACATTTAAACCATATTAATCATAAACCTTTTGGAAATATTTTCGTTATGTATAGAAAAGGACATGAACATTTACATAAAATCTTTGCTTGTGTTTGAATTATATTTACATAGCGTTTCTGACCACAGATAAGATATCATTAACATTTCATCATGAAATAGTTCTGTAAAAATCACTAGGAAAACCAGTCACGCATGTACATACGCTGAATAATCGTTCCATTCAAGTGCCTGTAAAACTAACAGCAAGAGTTTATTAATTGACCGGTTCGTGAGTTTCTTATTTGCTCGCTATAACGAAAGAGTTTCGTTAGAACTTCAAACCTTATTACAATGCACATACAAGAGGAAAATTGTAACAGGTTGAACCGTAAATTAAAGTTCACTTACTTAGCACGACCGCACTTCGAGAATGTGTTCGCTATGACTCATACTTAGGCCACGGTAATGGAATAGCGTAGTGACAAGACGCGTGTTCCTAGTCGTTTTATCTCTACATTTTTTTACTGCATAAAGCGAAATATATTCTTATAAATAATGTTCATTCGTTTATTTGTGCTTCATTGTTACTAACGATAGGTGGACTTTGGAAATTTGCGTTCTATTTTAATCCACCTAGGTAGTGATGAAAATTTAATGTTGTCATCCAATCCTCTAATTTGAAAAAACTACAAATATTCTATTATTTCTAATAATTATAATGATACATAATATTATAGGAATAAAAATAATCAAATATGACCATATTTTCCACCTATTGAATAAATTTAGCAATTGGACTTTACAGTTAAATATCCACTATAAACATTAATTCATTTAATGTGTTATTCATAACATTAGAAACAACCAAAACAAGAAAATGCTCTGCCAGTGAAAGAAACAACGCTACTCTTCTCAGTAACCTACACCTTAGCAACGTCTAACAAGTGCACGCAATTATCGCCCTACTGCACAGTAAATTATGCTTTCATAGAACGCATAGATTGTACTTATTAAAGCTATCACCGCGTATTCATTCTCGAATCAGATTAATGCAACGTATACTCTAACATGAGAATGCCATCTGCTTACCGCATTGCGTCCGAGACAAGTTTTATGGTGCCTTTTAACTTTAAAGTTGTCCGCTTTCTTGATGAACATATATTATCGATTAAGGCTTTTATTGCTTATCGTATCCGTCGTATATATTAATCATAGTACAGGCATGTGATATTTAATTTTACCCTTATTGCTTTTTGTGCGCATCGACTCGTACGCCAAGGACGATATTAACATTTAGATTGTTGCGATATAAGCTTCTGTGTTCCAGGTGTAAATTCTTGGTGAGTGCTTATGTTGTTGGTACTCGAATTTTATTGTCTACTTATACGGAATACATTTGGAAATATTAATGTTGAACAAGCACAGAAATGAACGTTAACTCTGTTATTGTTGTCATTGCTAAGCTCATACGTTATATTATTGTCTTCACGAAACTTGGATGTAATAACTCCACCATTGTCACCATCTTTATTGGATCATAATGGGAATCTGGGGATCATAATGGGAATCATAATGGGAATCTTTCAAGCAAACGACTTTCACGCTGGCCAAATGCGGTTTGACGCAGTTCACACGTCTTAGAGAAAATTATAGTGAACTTTCGGTTTAAAGGCTTAGTAGCGTTGTTTTTCTTCGAGTGTGTAATATCACATCCTGGACTATTAAATAGGGGAATTAAAATCCAAACCACGGGGCTATTATAGCACTTGGTTGCTACTGTAAAAATTTAAACTCGGTTGTAATTATAAATTTCGGCATAAAACTGTTAGGAAACAAAAAAATCGGTCATTACCGGTTCCAGGCGGCCTTAGATAGTACGTCCCTTCGGACATAAAATTTGGTATATGCCTCGGCCGCTCGTAAATCACTGAAATTAAATTTTGGCTGGAATTTGAAATATCGGTATTGGAACTATAAATTTTATACTGTTAACTATCTTTAAGAACGAATCAGATTCTCTTGTTTTAGCCAAAACGTAATAACAATACCTACTATCAATGCAAAATTGTTTGAAACGAACCAATTACTAAACTGCTTTTTATAAATGAAACATCTGTAATTGTAAAATATCATCGAGATTCTTCCAACAAGAGCATATTTTAAAAAGTTTGATTCGAACCCCAGACCTCCAGAATGAGCAGGTGAGATCCAGACCCCTTTAATAATAATCATAATCATATAACTACAAATTATTGTTTACATCAATATTATATATATCGTATAGATGATGTAAATAAAAAGAATGTGCGGACAGTAAGAAACATTTTAAATAAAGTACTTGCAGACGTTAGGAGAAAAAGCCAATAGATAAAATCTCAACAGTTTTAAAACAAAGTACCTACTAATTAATTTAAATTTCCTAAAGTCATTGACTGTGTGAATTTAGCACGGACATGAGTAAACACGAGTCAGTTAGTCGTACCCATATGTCATTAGTAGGAAATTCTCATCTGCTCATAGTTAGTTTTAGATAATTTAAATATTAAAAAAGAAGTATACAAAAACCTTGTACTAAAACAATGATGTTCTTATCATAGTATTATTTGAATTACCTTTAACAGCCTAAAAAGCTTATGTACATAAACTTTCTTTTTTTTTTTTATTTACCTGACGACAAGTATTATATATTTTATATATATAACCAGTTTCCATTTTCAATCTTTATTACACAGCCTAATCATGTGCAAACGTGCCTACTAGATTTTATAATATCTAATAAAAAGTTTTATGAAATAGTTAAATAAAATTCATAGTAAAATATCGATGCAACTCCACAGTGCATTAACGACTTAACCGTTTAGTTGAACTCGGAAACTCATTTACTAGCCATTACTGCAAGCAACTACTGTAAGTAGATTAAAATGCATGCCAAAAGTTTAAATTTATGTACCGGACGCGGTCTTCAATTAAACTTGTTACCATTCGTTGTGGGATTACATTTAACTTTGTTTTATAGAATATATTTCGTTCAGTTAGCGACGTTGTTTGTTATATTGTGTCATTTCAAAAACTTGATACAATTACTTATAGTCCGAAATGGCTCGGATTTCCAAAATATTTATAAGTATTAAATAGTTTTTATTCTTGACTTTTGCTGCGTGGTGATTAGTAGAACTTACAAAAAAGGAGGAGGGCTATATCTTTACATTACATGTCCAGATCATAATGCAAATCATAATTCCTTAACTGATTATTGCGTGAGTATTTGAAAACAATTCTGAACCTTCAAAAGGAATAAACTTTGTTTCATGTTCCAATTTTGCTCCTTATGTTACATATTAAATTTCAAACTTGTCATGTGACTCCGATCGTCTATTTTTACTACAGTATAAATTATCCCCTTAAATAATCCATTTCTCCTAATATCCATGAATAGTTGCCGCATACGAATCTTCTCGCTGAAATTTTATGTTGATTGCCTAACTTTGTATTGTTTTATTTTTCGTAAACGTAGCATCTGTCGTTGGCAAGCCATGCAATGGACTCGTTTCTATGCTCCAAATGAGTATCTCTGCCCTAAATATACCATTTAAATTCAACAGCGGTTACCATTTTCTTTTTCCGACCGTCATAGCCTATTTATTGTTCTCCTTTATGGCAATTCCTTCACTGTTTCTCGATTCCACATGCCTTAAATTGTCCGAACGACAGCTTTATTTAGTATACTGCCTCGTTGAATCACAAATTAAAACAAATTGGGTAAAATTCTTCTTTCAGTCGCGTTGTCAGCAGAACAGGTCATAATGATATTTCGACGTACTTAAGCTGTTAAAATATTAGGTTTCTTATTACTTAAGAATGTCACGATTAGTGATGCTTACGAGAAACGCCAGAATGATTAATCTTGTCAAACGAGTGACAGTAATTGGTTGTTCAATATATGAAATTCCTTTTCATATCGAAACTTCTGATTAACTTTGTTGAACTACTTATCAATGGATTATTTAGGCTAAGACTTCATATTTATAGACTTAACGTAAGTGAAGGGTGTTTATGTAGTAATGATCATCGATATATGAAACTAATCCTTTACAATAGACAATAAGATAATCCCTAAAAGCCCCCCTCATTGAGAGATAGCGTTAATGAATTTCTTTCATTGAGTATTCACAAAGGCGACGGCATCTCGCTTAGATGTGAATCGGCCACGATTTCAAGAGAGGGGAAAAAAACAAATCTTTGCCGCATCAAATTGCGCGGAGTGAGTGCGAAGCGAGGTCCCGCGAGCACTTTCTCATGCAAAAGTCGAACGGTTACTTGAATTCTTAGCTGTAGCACTTGTCGGTTTTACGAGCGTAGAGCGATTTAATCCACTTAAAACGCAGAGCACAAACTCGGAGCCGACAAAGCTCTCAGCCGCTCTCATTTAAAAATGGAAATAAACCCCCGGCCATCTTTGACTCGACGCGAGACCGCTGGTTGAATTCTAAGTACGCTTTTCCACTGGCTAGCTGCCGATTCTTTTCAATTTGACGGACGATATCCTGTTGGTAAGAAAGAACTGTATCTTCGTTAAGTCTTCTTGGCTCTACAGTTACTGTAACTTAATTAAGTTGCTTTAAAAGCTCAAGAATGTTCAACTCTTTCGTACTGTCTTAAAAGTTCCTAATTCACATTGAGTGATGTTAATTAGAACCCTATCTCAAGAAGAATTAAGATTTTTAAGTGCAGTTTTATTTTAATCCTTAATGACTCTACTGAAATACGATATGTAATTTCGGAATACTGTATTGCATACATAGAAGCAATTTACTATCCACCTTATATAAATAACGAAGAGTTAAGTATTGCTACCCACGCGATGACCTAATACTCAAACAAAGATTTCAATAAAAACCAATTGAAACATTGTTTACAGAAGGAGAAATTATGAGCCGGGATAGCTCTGATATCGCGCCGAAACGGTTTTGCGGCGGCGCCTTGTTTATCTAGGGGAAACAGGGAATTACTCGCCCGCGGACCATGTCTTTGGTTTCCAAGTCTTAATGAAAGAGTTCGTTTACGGCTGAGATTATTTCGCTTTTGTTTATTTTGCTACGCTCTGGCCTTCCGCGGTGGTCGACTTTACTTGCTCCCTCGGTGTTATTAACTTTGATTTTCTGCGCAACATTGCAAACATTTTACTTAAGTACATTTATGGATTGCCGGGGACTTGTCTAAAATGTAATTGACGCTTTGTGGTGTAATTAGCTTTAGAGTTTATAATTTTTATTAATATAAAATGGAATTTAATGTACATTTCTTTTAGTGCGATTATTCGCTCCATTCAATATACTCATATAATTTCGCTTACCACTAATTTTGAAAGCGAGTTTTAATAACGTGTCCTCGTTTCGTTATATCTGTAACGCTTTTAATTTTAAGTATGCTCAGCGCATCTTGTAATCGGCTCAAATAATATAGTGAAATTACTAGTATTACTGCTACAAAATATTCGCTAATAAAAATCTCACCATACTCAAAATGTAGGTACATAGAGCCACGCCAATTAACAAGAACAATTCTTCTGTTCCCATCCTTTTGTTCCGTCTACCCTACATGCACAGCTGTATCAGTAGTCTGTGTACTAAAAGTCTGAAAGTGTTAGTATGACACTACGTCTTTGTATTATAGTCACATCACTGTTGTTTGCAAATTGGTGTCTAGGGGAATGTACGATGCTCGCCGACACAGTTAAGTTTAACTATAGTGCATCGCTGTTGTGTCTGGGATTTTGATATTATGGCGTTGAAACTATGAGTTTACTAACAAATTCTGCTTTGTGATTTAATGTTGTATCGTTCGTAGACTTATATTTAAAGCGCCCATCTTAAATGTGCTCCATGAATTTAATATAATTTTCTAAAGTTTTGCATTGTCGACCACAATTTGTAATTAATTTGTTCATTAAATTTTTTGTC
>DWMG01000648.1:0-18198 GCA_018244855.1 Elbella merops
ATATGCAGAGTGGCTGGCAGCTGTTGGATTCAAAGAGTTGAAGATCGAGCTCAGTGGCGTGCTATTGAAGAGGCCTATGTCCAGCAGTGGACGGGAGTAGGCTGATGATGATGATGACGATGATGAGAGATATTACACTCAGAAAAAATACTTGTACTCATCCCACGTACATATATTTATTTTGAGTGGAAATCGAATCCACAACCCGTGGCGCAACAAGCAGGGTCACTAACCATCGCACTCAGGCGGCAGTCAAAACAATGGATTTGTCATTGAATCAGTCTCAAATTCATTATTGGGGCATTTTATACTTAATTGTTGTTATTAATAGTCTTTTTAAAATACTGTTTAGTTTTCAGCCGTCTGCTTACCGTAATGCAAACTCTCTTAAGACTTACTTTGGGATCAGATGACCATACGTGGAGATATACTAAAATAGTACTATTGTTAGTTTTCGAATCCGACGTGCGGTTTGGAAAGAGTGATAAAAAGCACGTTAGATCTGTAGATATTTGGCGCTCTGTGCTCTTTGCCCACATTGTAGGGGTCCTGGCTTGATTATATACTGGGAATAATAATTAGTTTTGTATTTATACTTGTTATTTATATGAAAAGTGATCAAGTCCACACTGTTTATGCGTCCAGTAGAAAGCGAGGCGTACTAAATCCTGTACAATGTGTTGCACATCGACTGCTTAGCATACGAGCTACTTGTACTTACGAAAGCTTAATAACTAACTTATTGCTTCACGTAGATTGTTTGTTCCTAACGATTCCTTCTAGAACTTTCCATATAATTATACGTTTTACGACCAGTTTTCCGTTTTTGATTTTCATTGCTTATCTATAAGCAATTGTAGGCTTATTCTTTGTCATATATTTTCGTTGTGTGTCTATATGTATACTTTTACTTTTTTAGTTAAATTCTTAGTAGTGATAACTTAAATATTTATAATTGTACATACATACATATCTTCACGCCAGGTCCCCTAAGGGGTAGGCAGAGAGCACTAAGTATGAAATATCTCTAACCTTACATACCTGGCATGCTTCTTCCACATCCATCAATAGTTGTGTTTAATAGATCATCAATAGATTTATATGTAGATGTGCTTTTCGTTACGGAAATTTTAGGTTTAGCATGAAATTGTCCACACTATTAACAATTCCCACATACAATCCACACAAGCAATTACACAATAACTTGAGCCGCTCACCATACAATATCGTTCGCGGTGATCGCACTGCCATTACGCCGGACAGCTCGCGATCAGGCATTGAGTGATGCAGCGATACATTGAAAGTCACTAGTCTGTGCGTACTACACACGACCCACTGAGATATGCAGATCCGTTGTTCCTTCTATGGATAATTAATTGGCGAGCAATGGTTAGCAATTGATTTGAGCGTACAGAGCTAACTGAGTCTATCCTCATGCAGTAAAATCATGGTCGTTACAATCCACTCTTAGGTTGGATGGTATATTGATTGAAGTTTGCATTTTGAAGGCGTCTCCTACTGATTAGGTGAGATTTACTTACATGTAGAGTGGTTTATATGTAGAATATGTTATAATTGTCGATAGACATGTATAGGTCTGGTAGAGTTTGTTCAGCAAATAAAGTTTTGTTACAGAATTAGCAATGGTCAAAAGTACTTTTTGAAATTTCAATTGTATCATTCGTGACGTTTATTAGTATAATCCATGGATAGATACAGATAACAAGAGAAACCAAAACTTCTCTGTAGTGACCAAAAAGTCAGATACTAGCTGATGGTAGAGTAAGAAGTCACGTTAGGTTCGTAAGGATACATACATTTCTGACACGATGGTCTCTGCCCAACCTGTAACAGATCTGGTATGACGATAAAAAAATACTATTTATACCACTTATTTAAATTCGACCTAGCAGCTCTTACTTTCAACACGTGGCTTTATAAGGAAATATTTTGTCATGTCCAATCCATTGTGAGCTCAGGATACATGCAGAGTTGATACATTGCAACGCTGCCTACACACGACACAGTCAGATACACGGATTGGAGCCTTTTATGTATAATTAATTGGTGAGATTTGCTCGCGTTTGATTGTGATCAAATTGTTACAACGCGGGACACGCCGTTAGAATGTTGTCGCATGGGCTGATGCTACTGACTGATTAGCTTGCCGTGTGGTCACAGTATCGTGGAGGCTGTTCTGACTTAGGCTGCCGTTTTGTTATATATACGTTATGTTATATTATGTTAGTTAGTAGTAGTAGTTACGTTATGTATATGTTAGTTACATATGTACGCCTGAGTTCCGTTGAAACGGTTTAGTGAAAACAATGTTTGATCAAATCGTAGCAGTTAGGTTTGTAAGAATAGAGGCATTTTGCACTTGTTGTTTTCTACCTACTCCATAAGTGGTTTGGTGTCACGTTGTAGTAATAAAAACACAGTATTTAATTAAAATTGTACACGTATGGTCTAATGTTGCTAATGCAGTATGCTATATGTTCGCATTTGTAGTATCATCTTAATCATCAGCCTACTCTCATCCACTGCTGGACATAGGCCTCTTCAATATTATGTATTGTGTACATCTTCAATATTATGTATAGTAGTATTGTGTACCGTATGATGTTTTAATTGTATCATCAGTAAGTATATTTTAAATTAGGGTTGATCAAAAATGTCTACTGTTACAGACTTGAGGTGTCTCTTCTACATTCATCATTATTTATCGTATATACGAGTACGTACGCTGATGGGACTTTTATACAATGTATGGCAATAACCTAACTTTCTATTCCATATTTGGGTATATACGTAATTCGTGAAACGTGGAAATATACTACACTTCACTGCCAACCCTTTTGGGAATTACACGCGTGATGTAATATGTTAATAATTGTAAAGAAATGTTGCTTAAGATTCCATATAAACAAATCTTCGTATGTAGATGTCGTATTGCAATCTGCGCTCAGCGATCACTGATATCAGCGGATCGCGCTGCGGGCGCGGCTCAATTATTCAAATCAGCAGTTTGTATTGTCACTGCGTGTACATGTCGCTGAGGGTACTGGCCGTTGAGTTTTTTTAACAAATCAGTTTTATCCTAGTAGTGGTTCTGAGTCTGTATTTGCGCCCGGTGTATGCAGTAGGCTCACCACCAATTCCATTGTGGGACGTAAACGTAGCTGGTGAAATGTTGGAGTGTTCTACTACTACTTTTATCGTTCCACTATTGCACATAGATCTTTCAGCATGAGAGTTAAGGCTAGCAAACTGACGAAGTGCGGGTAGTTGGCTAGTCATATTATCATTGCACAAATTCTGTTATTTTTTTGAAGCACTATAAAATTACAAAGTTGTAACTAATAAGTATATGGTAAAAACAGAGTAGTTTTGGTTTATTTTCGACATTTGATGTAATAATTATATCGCAAGGATTTTCAAAATGGTGTGATGTTGATATAAAATGTAGAGGTAGTTGTAACAGTATGCAGAAATCGCACAGTCAGCGCGAGGATATCTGATCACATGTCTGCGTGGGCGCAGCCGACGGCGGCCTCTTGGCAAGTTTAGCGGCTTTAATGACGTTGTTGATAACGCGTGCTGCGGACATAGGTCTTCGAAATATTACAAAACATGTACGTACACACAGTAAAAATTGTAATTATGTCACAATTTCAGGTTCAATACAGGGTATTGGCAATGATTCCAAAAGGAAGTCCCGAAGGAGTACGCAGTGAAGTGTAGCATATAACTTGCATATAATAAATATACTTATATAGTCACATTTGGAATTATTATAAAATTTGTACCGAATTATGAACGAAATTATTTCAATAAACTCCTTTTTTTCTAGCAGTTTTTTAATTTACACTTTTCATATAGGTATAAACAGTATCTGAAGTCATTTTGCCGGTATTCTGTAGGTCTTCGATGGTAGTTTGTAGTGCTTTGCATGGTACATGAAACATTCTAAATCTGATAGTACTGCTATTGAAGTACAGATACTTAAAGGCTTTAGATCAGTTGTTGAAGTTCATATATATTGTTACAACCGAAGTATGAAATACGTCCCGAGTTGTCAGAAGATGAAAGACTGAATATAACTATGACAGTAGGTACTGGAAACCCTTAGAAAAATGCAGGTCTATTTATTTAAAATCTTTAATTACTATATTATTTCCATCAACTAGACACAATATTACCTTTAAAATGTTCGCGTATATCTGTACAATATGTGAGGCATCAAGAATGTGAGATTGCACTTAAGGTATGTTAGATTAGATGCATAACACTGTTATATGTAAATGTCGCAATACACGTACACTTGAGGCGAAATAAAGTGTACTCACTTCCACGCACCGCGCTCGTGCCATCACGATATCATATATCGAGATACAGGAGCAATTCCATGTGGAATGTCGTATACTTAGTGGTCGTGAGTCGTATAAGTGTACCCACGGTAAAATAGCTAAATATCCTTCATAACATAAATGTGTAAATAGAATTAGAAGTCTACGAAGCTGGTGTGCGAGTATGAAGTTAGTGATGAATCTGGATTGTCTTGCGTGATGTCGTAGGAAAAAAAACGCATTAAGGGATAAATATACTTTGTTTCTAACGATGGAGGTATTTAGCACTCCGTACTCTCCGCCTACCCCGTAACAAATCTGTCGTGAAGAAATATTAAATAAAGTAATATTCTGCAAGCTGGGTAGTAATTGTTAAACAGATTTAGTTGGTAAGTAGTATGTGCCACTGTGTTAGTGCGCTAGGTGTTGGCAAAGCCTTTCATTCCGTGAGGGATCAGATAGCAGTCGATCCTTGTTCCCCATACAGCTGGGTCAACCAAATGCATGGACTGGCTATTGTTTCACAGATTGTAAATTTCTAAGTCGGTTTACACAGAATTCAACGGCGCTTACAATGTTACACTGGAGACATGTATACATTTGTGTATCTACAGTTACTACGGTTTTAGCAGTATTGACATACATGTTATAAATAATTTACGTAATTCTACTGATCTTTGTGTTGCTTAAAATAATACGAGAATACAAACAAAGTTTTCATATCTGCTGTTCTATCAAGTGGTTTGATCTCGTCTTTTCCTCCAGCCAGGAAAAATTTGAAACAAGAAAAAGAGAGTATACGCCGACGGTAGCGGAGTATCAAAATGTTCCAAGATTATTTCTATGACCTCTAAAACAAAACATGATGCTGTAACGTTCAATACGAAATATTAGTTACCGTCTCATCCTTCAGCTCAGAAAAAATTTGAAACGAGAAAGTGTGAGAATATACTGACAGTAGCGGATCATCAAAATGTTTCAAGGTCGTTCAAAAACTTTCATAGCAAAACATAATACGTTTTCAATAAGAACCCTAGTTACCGGTGTAGTTATATGACAAATTACACATAACATTGCAAGGTCCGAGGGCCCGAGCGCGCCTGCACGCGCGCCTCGTGCCCGCAATCACTTGAGCCATCGAGCCACAGAAGTTGCTGGTACAGTGTTCGTGGCTGAACACGTGCTTGCATTATAATCATCTCTGTAACTTCTTAAATATTATATTTTTGTACACTTGTTTCTTTGAACAATGGTGACAAAATTTTCGTTGTAATTATCGTATATTAATTTCTTATGCTAATATTATTATTATTTATGCTATTATTTTCTTCTTTTCTATTTATTAATTCTTATGATCGAGCTCAGTGGCGTGCCATTGGAGAGGCCTATGTCCAGCAGTGGACGGGAATAGGCTGATAATGATGATGATGATGATTATGATGAATTTCTCATGCTTGTCTTTTTAGCGACGGATATGGCGTGTGATAATTGAAAAGTTAAAAGTTTTATCAGTAACAGTATAAACATAACATATAGAGCAATATTTGGGCCGGATATGATTTTCCTTAAATATTATAATTTTTCATATCTTCGTTTAGGCAAACTATATTTTTAATAGCAACAGACTAGTTTCATTAAAATCGTAGCTTATGGAAAGCGAGATACTCTAGGATGAACACGCTTGCCTAGAGAGTAACTATTCATTGTCTTGTAGTGTATACTTTTTTGTGCCAACAGTGTACAGCATTTATCTACGTGTGTTACTGTTACAGCTATAAACAAGCGCACGCGAGCCGCAGAGCATTACTCAAGATCTGAGCCGCGTCATACATTCAGACTGTTTCTGTTATTGATGGAAGTGTTTGTGTATTCATAGATATTTGTGTTTGAGTTTGCGTTGGGCGCGAATACGCTTATTGGTTTTGTATTACTTGTAGTTCCGACTGTGACCAGTGAGCAGAATTTTTGTCGGTACATACATATTTACTAATACTGTAAATAATAATAGTATCCGATTTATAGTGCAGAAATTAATAATATATGTCTTTGTTAGTTGAGTACAATATGCAAGCGCCTCTGTTGGATCAGGTGTTCTGGATTCAACCCTCGAATCGAGTAAAGCATTATTGGTTTTCTAAGTTATAATTCCCAGTGGTAGCTCGGACTCTGGAATTGTATCAATTGTAAGGCAATTGGCTCACCGGCTAATCCATAATTCCGTGCAACATAACTGGTGGAAAGCGGTAGTGTAGGTACTACACGCCATTGCATACCTCTTCGGGGAAACAGGGTGGCGTTACGTAGAGTGCTAAAACTTATCAGTTAATATGTAGAGCAGAGTGAGGTAGAGTCTCATAAATAATAATAATTAGTAACGTTCATATTGTGAGATAGCGACCTCGCAGTCGCAGTGCTTTACATAAACGCGTAGGCGTCCGCAGACAGCCCAAACTAAAAACAGTTCGAACTAGCTCTGAAGTACTCACTTAGCTTGTCACCGGCTGTTCGTATCAAACGCACTTAGTTTGTTACCAATATTTGGTTAATTAATATAATATTGTTACTTTCATAACATATTTATTGTTAAAGTTATGTATAGTAGGTACGAATATATCGTCGTCGCCTATAACTTCTCTCGAACTAACTCGTTTTTGCAACTGTGGAAGTACAAAAATTCTATTAGTGTATAGAATGTTGGTGATTTATTCAATATAATAAAAACATTGCTAAGAAACACTTAGTCCTTAACTTTTGCTTGGCTGCTAACTTTTAGTTTGTTACTATAAATATCAGTTTGTAAAGTGCATTCGACAAATCAGAAATGATGCTTAATTAGCGAGTTTTTTATAGCAATATGTGGTGTTTCTAGAAGTCGGAAGAACTTTCGTCGTGAAAGTGAGGCTTATTAAGTGTTCCAAAGATAATTGAATGTGATGATCTCCACTATAAAAGAGTTATAAGAAGAAGGAATAAAGCGTGGTCTTCGTATCGGTTTGTTGTTGTCTCGGGTGTGATTGATTTAGATGTTCGTGTAGTACACAGTTATGTTATAATTTAATATCATTTAGTAAAACCGTTTACGTGCTTATGCCTTTAACCTCTTATGATTTATAGACTGAACTGCAATAATAATAATAAATATCTAGGAATATATCCACATATGACCATCTGATGTCAAATACGGCAGTCGAATCTGAGCTATGGCAACTATATGGATAACAAACATCTATAAATGTGTGTGTGTATGTAAATATAATAAAATACATAATAACATCACGCCTGTATTCTGGAAACGGTAGGGAGAGGAGTACAGTCCAAACGTTATATCAACCTAATCTGTGAAGCTAAAAATGTGTGTTCTGTCACATTATAATTCGATTTCAGGAGTTGAGGATTCGTAACACAAAACGGTTAGTTAGTTAAACTTTTTTATTTAAAGTCTACATTTGATGTCAAACAGGACTCTAGAAATAACTCTAGTTGTGTCCTCGTTTATGATGTGACAAGAGGCAATTTAAGGCGAGGCTGAAGTTTATTTACACACGATAATTATCAATATTATGGTAAATAGATTTAATTAAACCTATATCAACGTAATATTAATGTAATTAATTGATAAATATAATTACAAAAGTGATTAGACAATGCGTGGTTCGGCCACTGCGGTTTGTGCTCCGCCCACGTGTCGTCGCTTGTTGCGGCTGTGACACTGCGGTGCCGGACACACGCCTCCGACCATTAGCATTCCGTATGTTAATTATATAATGTATATTGATTTACGCTAGTTCTGTTATTTGATAAAAAAATATTTTGTTATAAGTAATGAATGCTAAAAAATATATAGGCGTGTTAATTTTATTTACCCGCACTTGGCCAGCGTGGCAGACTACAGCCTCAACCCTCTGTTCCTGAGTGGAGTTTCATGTTCCAACAGAGGAATTATAAAAAACGTCAGAAAAAAAATATAACAAATTACCTTGACTGTATCGTTGGTGAAGTGGTTGCAAGCGCTATTGCTGAGACAGAGGTCCTGGGTTCGATCCTCTGGTCGAGCTAACTATTATTGACGTATGTAACAGATTCGATTTTTGGGACAGTCCTGCTAGATTCAAAATTAAAAGTAGAAAGGTCCTTCTTTATGAGCTTCTGCGATCGCAGCGAGGTCGCGGTGACTATACATATATATAAAACCATTATTATTACATGTTAAAATTATTGTATTGACACATGTGCGCGTCAGCAATCAGACAATGCTAAATAAGTTACCGCTTGTGTTCCGCCGCCCACGCGTCGCGGTCGCGCGTCGCGGTCGCGCGTCGCGGTCGCGTGTCACAGTCGCCCGTCGCGGTAGCCTGTCCCGATCACGACACTCCTCTATACGTTACGCAGACACACGCCTCCCGGTATTAACGTTCCGTGTGTTACTGTTACATTATCGAGGACTACAGTTATACGGAACCCAGTTGGTCCGTGGACCTCATTTCGCAATAGCCGTTTCTGATGTTGTTTTGTTATTGTCTTTGTTATGTGAACTATATTGTTACAGTGTAATTGAAATATATAGTATTTAAACAAAACACAATAAGCAGAAATGTCACATGCTATAGTAATATGCTGTTTTTTTTTTGGTGTAGGCTTTGCTATCCAAAAAGCAAGTTAGTGAAATATATAAACATTTCAATTATGAAATAAGGCATTTTTTAATATTATAGTATGACATAATTACGTAGATATAACGTACGTTAAATTTCCCTTTTAAAATAGACCTAATCAATATGGTTTGTTAAACGAATTACAATCGAACCCAATCCATAGTACAAGAAAATGATTATATTTAATTCATCATTTTCATCATCATCATCATCAGCAACATTATTATCAGCAACCCTTTAAAGATCCACTTCAGAACACAGACTAAATACGAACCTTAAACCTATGCCATAACTGACAATTTAATTTTAATACAGCTACTCATAACGCATTTTGTTTTCATATTAACGTCATGAATGTATTGACAAAGTAATTTAAATGATAAATGGGCTTAACGCGTCCAATGTACTGTCAATGGAACTTGATATCTATATACAACGGACATCATACAGTTCAATCAGTGATATTAACTTTAATTTATGTTCTAATGTCATAATTATCAATCATTTTGGTTAATGATTTTGGATGCTAATATTCACTTTTTTATTTTTTGGCCACCCCGCAACGGACTTGGAGTAATGATATTTAATTGGTAATAATTTTTTTATGCACTGCTGATGCACTGTTGGCCATGGAATGTTAATAATTATCAAGGTTAATGACAACTTACGACGGTTACATTGACACTACGAGTTCTGTTTCTGCAGTTCTGTTTTGTTTTTGTAGTAGCAACTGCTGCCTGCTCATTTGTTTGTCCCTTCAAAAAGTCGCGTAAGTTTCGGAGACTTGACTTTCATTTGCCAGGATCCTGACCTTTCTCGGGGTTTGCATCCATCGACACTAACATTGCACATGTGATTTGATCGGAGCGCATCAGAACAATTTTGTGTAACGTAGAACATAGATGAGACTTTGCCTCTCTATGCAATTGTACTGATAAATAATTCACGTGGCATCTATTTTTATTGCCGCAAATATGAACAATTTCGTGTAAAATGGAACACAACAGGAACATTTCAAGTATTAATTGCGAGTAAGGAAATGTATGATGCAATCGGCCGCGTATTACGAAACGCGTTAACTCGCCAACAACGCACGCCGGTACACGCCCTATCTTGTATCAGCCGCGAACAATTGTCGTCGTAAGTGTAATAAAATTACACGTCGACGAAATAACTTTGTTACTACGTTTATTTATTTATGTTTTTATTATTTATTTATTTATTTATTGATTTTATTTTGTCTCCGGATCTGTGCCCGGTGTATAGTAACAGGCTGACTAATTATTTTATCATGGGACGTAAATGTAACTGGTGAAATGTGGAGTGTACTACACTCCTCTGCCGACCCTTCCGGGAATAACGGGCGTGATGCCAAATCAAGTTTTTATTTATTTGTTTACCCTTTATTGTGTATCACCAGGTATAAAAAGGGTTGGACTTAATGCGTAGTGACATTCTCCACCAGTCAACCTTCATGTTCTGATTTAATAACAGTAATTAGTGAAACATGGGAGTGTACTACACTCCTCTGTCTGCCACTTCGGAGATTACAGGTATGAAGTTACCCGTAACAATATTCTCAATGCGAATATTAATGGATGGATATGCCCAGGAACATCAAGACTCACGTATCTTAAGTAGGTCAGATACCGGCTGACGGTACAGTCGGAAGTCTGGAAAAGAAACGTCCGCGTATGAAGAGAACGAATAGGGATGAAGCACGTCGGATGTAAGAATACTGACATTTGGGTTCGGCGCTGTCAGCTCTGCGTAAGGGACTCAGTGTAGCGACATATGTATGTATCTGATTTTTAAAATAAATTGTGTTTGTATTAATTATCAAATCTGATAGCAATGTGCAGTTCCAACTTCGGAAGTACTGTGTGCTATTTACTTCTCGGATTCGAATATTTTGTAAATTGTCTGTGTTGTCTGGTTTAAAAGGTTAATAATTCATGTTACCTAGTTTCAAGATTATACTGAGACACCACGTTTTTCATTTGGGTTATTTACAAATCAAATTGAAGTTAATTTTATTACTTATTACAATATAAATTGCATTTTGAGAGAATTGTAATTTTAAACTTATTAAAAATGCATTTAAAACAACAGGTATTTTATCAGGGGGTTAATTACCCTGGTTCTTGAAATGAGGGTTGTAGATTCGATTCCCACAAGGGCAAATACTCGTGTGATGGGCGGACGTTAACCTTCCATATCTTGTTGTAAAGTTATCTATATGACGTGCACATATGTAGAAAAATTTACACATAAATACACATTTATTTATGTATATAATTTATCAGCTTATTGGTATTTCATAACACAGACTCTGTCAGAAGGCCGGGACCCTATACTATGCTTTACCGATCACAATTTATTAGTAATATCTTAATAGGTTTGTTCTCGTAAAATTACAATACCAACAAAAGAGCACCATAGGAACATAGCAGAACTTCACGCGTGTATTTCCCAAGAGGGTTAGGCAGAAGAGTAGAGTGTACCCACGTTTCATTCTTTATATATCTTATGTAGAAGAGGGTGAGCTATTGCCCAATATTATACAAAATGCTATATAAATAATATAACGTTAGGTATAATAACGCAATAAATAATTACGAGCGCGGAAGTTCTTGTGTCTGTATTATGAAACGCTACGCCCTGCCTCGTGTCGCGGGCGTGAGGTAATTCCTTAATTAAGTATACCAATGTTGCCCGATACAGCTTGATATGTCCTGTGTAAATAATAACATTATTTGGCAACACCAATAAATGAATAGATAATTAAATTGACACCAAAATGTATGAATATGAAAACTGAATAACATTTACATGTTACATTTTAATAATTCGTTTAATATTATTTATTTATCATATACAACGCGAAATATGATATCAGTAATCCGATTAAATGAACTGCGTGTTCAATATTTATATATCGTTATGAATAAAAATGAAAAACTTCTATATCTAAAACTATAAAATTGTCACCTCCATATCATAGGACCAACTACTATGCAAAATATTCCCTCAAATGCATTTATATGTTAATACGCATATATTATAAGCTATACATTATAACCATTAAGGAAAAGCCTCAATTGTGAGCGCATATAACTCCTTAATGTCACGACATCATTAGAGACACAGGGTAGTTAAACAAGTATTATCAATTTCACACCCTTAACCATAATAACTGGTTTAATTTACCCTCCGTATACCGCTGTAAAGGGATGTTTTGAACTCGACGCAAACATTGTAACACCTAGTTCTGATAAACGACTAATTACACCAGCCCGCATGACGCAATCACGGTGTAATATTTACTCAATTGATTTACGAAGCGCTCATAGATCTAAGGGGTTGTTTTACTGCAATACAAGTATTAAGTTGTGCGTTTTAAGGATTTAATATTATTTGCTATAATAGTTACTTGGATTGGGTTTGTGGTGAACAATCTTAGGTTGATTTCCAAGCTTCGTATTATTGGATTTTTCTAACTTAGATTTTGAAGTAGAAATTCCTAGTAACGGCTCGGAGTCTGGATCTGCGTCTGGCGTACGGTGATAGGTGGGTACAGCACCTATTCCACGTTACGTAACTTATAAAACTTTAACGTGAGAACGACTTTGGTTTTTACCATATTCATGATAAAAATGCTTTCTTAAATAGTACATTATATGTTGTATAATTATATGAATTTAAGTCGACCGTCAGTCCAAATACTAGGTTTAAGCGAATTTAAAAGAACGTTCGACGCCAGACTCTATAAAGAAAGAGTTCGCAAATGTAAAAACTATCTATTCTCAAGCGGAACGGTAAAATAAACATTGAAATTGATGATCGTTCGGGTAGAGTATTGTAGAGCATGTCGTAAGCACTATATGAATGACGTCAGTCACAAATCAATGTCAGTGTTGGAGTAGAGCGATTTCAATATCGGTACAGTTATCGTAGATGATGTTATAAATCACATAAATGTCTCATGACTCTATGTGTTGTGGTTTTGTGTCTTATGAAACGTATTATATACGAGTATATTATAATTATTTATTATGTGATTTATACATCTGCAGCAGGAATGGCTTAGTGGTTTAAAATTCAGTTTCGTAATCCGCGGGTTCTGGGTTCAAATCATTGGCGCGCATTTCGTTACAATAATGTACGTTTAAAGATTAAATGTCAATTGCTATAATACCGAGACGTCGTGAACAAGCCTGCATCCCTTAGAGTTTACAAAAAAATCCTCTAAGGCGTTTAATGTCTATCAAGTCGTACTTGGCCAGTGTGACAGATTATGGCATTAACCTTCTCAGTGGTTCTTTAAAAGGGTTGAAAAAAAAACATGAGAATTTTAATGCACAGATTATCATAAGAATTAAAACGGTAATATTTTCATACTGGTATTTTGGTCATACATGGACTTTTGGTACTTTGGTCATATATGGACTTTTGGTCCAAAGGTTAGTAACTGCTGAACCGGCGATTATAGGTTTGACCTTCATTTTATAACTTAGGTATCAATTCTGGCAAAGCTCATGTTTTTGATAGTTTGTGTTGTGCTACATACTTGCTCACATACATACATACTTGCTCACATACATACATACTTGCTCACATACATACATACTTGCTGCTTCTTTCCCTGTAACTGGGAAAAACTGAGTATTGCTCTTGTGCCAATACAGTTTAGAGGGTGAGCGGGAGGGTGGTTAAAGGCTCTACATGAACATCTTTAATTGCCCTAATAATCGCCAACTAGTTTAGACGTATTTATTTTCCTGCGGAAACCTTCTTACAAATTTTAAAACAACGTACCATTATATTTTTCTTAAACTTATTAAAACATATTATATGTAGTTACGACCGTCGCCTCACATTGCTAATCCTATTCATACTACCAACGCACTAGATCTTAAAGCGTCGCAACTTTGATTAAGTTGCAGTCTACACAGTATTAAACCAACCATGAATAGCAAATCTTATCAAAAACTCAAATATTTATCTTCCACCTAAGTGGCAAGTCAGTGGCACCACAATAAAGATATTTCTGAAATGGCCACAGGTGTAAATGAGCGATCGAACATGTAGCCAAAAACGGTATTGTTTGCCGCCTCTACCGCGCTACCAGCAACCTGTTGCTACCAATAATAAAATAATAGAACCACTGCGCCCTACTTTTGTAGTTTGAACCTCTTGTCTCACCACATGTTGCAAGCTACATATCGAAATAGCTTCAAAACAAAATATACATCTGTATGAACTATATTATCGACCTTTAAGTGACTGATAAATGTTGAATAAACACCTTTGGGTTGTATATATGAAGATAATTGGCAATCGATGCTCTCTACCTAACCCGTAAAGGGCCTGGCGTGAAGTTATATAAATCATGACAGATTATTATTGAAGTACCTACTAATGTATTTTTATTTGATTGTTAGTTTTTATTGTTGTTTCTTTAATTACCATCAACATTCGATTTATAAAAATTGAACATGGAGCATTTTAAAATCAATGCTTCTGATTTTCATATGAATGTCTTCTTAATTGTGACAACGGCAAGCAACTTTAGCAATTTTAGTCAGATTTGAGTTTAGCGATAGGTTAGCGTAGTTATCTGTCTCGGATTATAAACCGTAGCTTAGTCGCTCCGTCGCTAAGACAATTATTTTGTCCGTTTGTATGACGCAAATATTGTTTTGTACTGTGTGAGAGAGACGAAAGTTGTGATATTCTTGATTATTTGTAATTAATTTACGATAAAAAATCGATCACAATAGAATAAATTATTTCGTCTGAATCGTTTACAGTCGGTGATAAGACGCTTGCCTCAATCGTATCATTGTTCCGAACACTCGCGATCTTATTAGTTGAAATCACGCGCGGTTGAATAATAATTATTATTAAGATTTAATTTTAAAGTACTATTGAATATGCAAGCGGTCGCATATACTTGTAATGGCGTACTGGCATAATTACTATGTTTATTGCTCGTAAAAATGATATCCTAAAGTATTTAAGCGACATGTTACAGTTCAATAAATAAGGATATGGTGTATTTGAAATTATAAGTCGCATTTTAATTATGTGAGTTAATTTACCTTCGATATTATACAAAATTAAGGAAATCCTGAATAAAACGGTCGTTTGTGGAAAATTTAAATGTAAAATGCCATATATGTACGTGGAGATTATTTCCTTTCATAACGGATTCAGATTGAAAATAAATTAAAGCCTTTTCTGGCTGAGAGTTATGATTGTGTGGTGTGAAGACATAGAGGTAGCAGAGGTATAGCATTAATTCCTTGGTTCTAAGCTCACTTTATAAAGGCGAATATGACAAGAATGTGGGTTGTGCTCGTGTAATAAATATAATATGCGCCATAATGTTTGTTATAAAAAAACACTTTTGTAGAAGACCTCTTGTTCATTACAAAGGGGAAATAACAATAATAAATCAAAGCATTTTATTAAAACTCATTTATAAGAACTAAGTTGTATCGTGGACAAACATGCATCTTAGACATTCTGTTATTTGTATCTTAGACAAATTTATAGACATTTTCATAACAATAATGTATAGCCATTAATTAATAATATGTCGCAATTACTTCACTGGCATACCAGTAAAATAATTCTAAAATGTATGTTGGTATATAAAAATAAATCTCAGTTTATACTTAACTTCGTGTACATAGGTGACATTTATCAAAAGCGAAATATTAACCATTAATAATTTATACAGTTTCGTGTTTGTGTTTCAATCTCACTTAAATTGTATTACCATCTTAAATGGTTTTACATAAATGACCAAAACAGATACATTCATCAACTGTCACATTTTGTATCGAACAAAGGTCGCACATATTAAGCGTAGTACCAAACGAATTGATTATTCATTCCCTTCAGATAATACCAGTGCAGTTGCAAGGCCAAAAACAGTGTTGGTAGATGCATATAATTATAATATATAGCGAAATGCCTCGCAGTCGGACCTCATAAACACGTCTAGCTTCCACTTGTGTTGCGACAGTCAACAATAAACCGCTGCCCTGAATGCCTTGAGGTTTTATGACCGAACTGGGCAACAGCTAACTAGACAGCGCCTAATGCGAATGCGTTCGTTTGTAAATAAAACACTGACTCCGAATTGACCGGCACAAGCCTAGCGTCGCATACCGCCGTACTGGTAGCGTACCGCGACGCAGTATCCTAATAATTCTACTTTATATTAAATAATATACTTTTGACTGGCGTTAGATTTATATCTAACAGTAATTAGAGCTGCTGAATTTAATCTAAATACTTAAATGACACTGTTTAATATGTTGATAAGACAACTCTCTATCTCATTGACTTATCTCGTACACTGTCATAATTTGCTTAATAGAATCATATCTTTCTATCTTTCCTTGTTAATTCATAAATAATAAACTTCTGAATGTTTTCGTACATATTTAACGTGAAATTTATAACAAGATATGTTGAGCTGGAAATATGAAAGAGAATCGTGTTATAAAATTTAGGATAATTTGTCTGTTTATCTATTTATTAGTCCCAAATTGATATGAAACATGACTTGTTCACTGGTATGAGGCTGTCATGATCTTTTGTGTGTCTACGACAAAATTAAAGTAAGGAGTTCCTACAATTACGGGAATTAATAATTTTCATTACATGAATTTCAAAATAAAACGGAAAATGTCATACTTTCATTAGATATTTCAAGGTATGGGGACTATCCCGGCTACTAAACTACAGCTAATAAGTTTCCACAGGGGTGAAACAATTATGGTGATCGTTCTTTCCATTCGACACTGTTGTCTTTGGTTTGTGTAAGTAAATAAAATAATAAATAAAATGGTAAGCATATCCAAAGACACGCTATAAAAATACAGCAAAATATATACGTACCAATATACAAAGTATATATATACATACATACTTTACAATATATATGGATACATACTTTACAAACATGACCTTATTCTGATTAAAAGTCAGCAGAATGATTAAAATGTACTTCAATTCAGCCAAGTTTTAATTATTGTTGACACGTATATGAATTAAAAAATACAGTGTAGTACATCTTGTCCAATAAGTAGTAGACACTTTTGAGACGACGTAATGAACTGACCAATTTCTCTCAATTTTTCTTTTGATATTTTAAGTCTGAATATCTGATCTTTTAAGTTTGAATCGTATTCTGGTCCCGTAGCAAATTCAGAGAAAAATAACGACTGATCTGAACAAGTGTATATCATCATCATCAGCCTATTTCAGTCCACTGCCGAACATACGCCTCCCACAATGAGCGCCATTGCGCCCCGTCCTCGGCTTGGCACATCTAGCTTCTGCCGGCACCCTTTCTCAGATCGTCATCCCACCTGGCCGGAGGGCATCCTACACTACATAAGTATATTTATTAAAATTATTTTTATTATGAGTTTTATAATCACATACATAATAAATTTCAAATAACTTTCCCTATTTCACAAATACATAAATTTGAATATGTAAAAGTGTCGGCGGTCGGTCGTGGGCTAACGCGACAACCAACCATAATTCCAACCGTAATGGAGTCTGCAGCACGCACCAGCCACACATCAGCGCGAGACAGACAGACAGACAGATGAAGTAAGACCTGTATATGTTTAAATAAAAGTATACCGTAATGCGAGGAGAAAAGATTCATTTTTGCTTGTATAAAATACATGGAGTAAACTAAAGGAGATTGCTCATTGTCTATAATGCGGGAATGATGTGTGAATGATGCACATGTTACACGATTGTTATATAGATATATAAAGCATTCGTGTATCTTCAACCGATATTAAATTTTAACCAGCAATTTTTCTATTTAATATTCCTCTAGCTCCCAGTGAGAATAAAATTGGGAAGCCTAAGTTGCACTTTGTGGTTTTAAACACTTTTAAAACGCGAAGACAGAACATACTGCTTAGTGGTAGGAGTAGGAGGGGACAGGTAGATGGGTTCAACTGCACTTTTAAAGTATAATAAGAGAAGTACCACAATATAATAAAATTATTAATAAGTAAATGCCCGCGGCGTGCCTTACAGTTCACTCGCTATTAAACGTGGTGCACTCTGTTATAAACGTGGTGCACCCTGCTATAACAGACGAGGCTCTGGCGACCGGCTGATTGCGGTATAGCGCAGCCTAAATAGGCACT
>DWMG01000649.1:0-18193 GCA_018244855.1 Elbella merops
GCACGTAACCATACCTGGTGAACCATCGGAGTGTACTACACCCCTCTGCCTACCCCTTCGGAGATTACAGACATGATGTTATGTGAAATTTTACTTTTTAGACCCTTGATATTTTAAAGAAATATTATGATATCTTCATTTTATGTAATGTTATTAAGTTTAAGCAACTAAAAATTTTAGTGATTTTTAAGATTAGCAAAGTACATTGTTGCCTTAAATTTTCTTTGTTTCTTCTTTGCATATAAAAATATATTGTTAACATTATAAACAGTGCAGACAAAGACATGGGAATCAGCTAGTATATTCATAAATGTTGTGTTTATTGTTAGTTAATATAAGGAACAGGCTATTCAAAGGCATGTCTCATGATCAGTATTATGTTAGTTTTATTGCCTTAAACTACAACCTGTTGTGTGTTTAGTATTCGGCTGAAGATGATCATTATCGGATCTACACATATCTTGAGTTTATGGTTGCCAGTGCAATATTGAATATGCCATAGTACTAGTAAGCAAAAACATAATATACTAAGTATCAAGTGTATAAGAGTATATCATCACCGTCCTAAGATTACAGCTGGACATTGGCTCATGCTGGGCACATAGGTTGTGGCTTGCAAAACAAAGCCTCAAACATCACATATGCTGCTGCCTATAGGCAGCTAGGGCATTAAACTGTGTCTAGACTGTGCTATGCCATAATCAGGCAGCACCAGGTTTAGTCACTTCTTATGACACCCTGGTATCCCAGCTTTTGTTGAGGGATACATAATTTCCCCACCTGACACAGTTTAAATCGTATATTTATATGGATATGTGTATATTAGTAGTCTGATAATATAGCTCAAGCTCTGTCTAGTTTGAAATAAGATCCAAAAACCAGATCAAATACTATTCAAAAGTATATTTCATCCTACAAACACTGGTCCTAGCTGAGAATTGTACCGATAACCTTTTGCTTAGCAGTCATCACAGATTGACTATGTAAAATATTTTATTATTATTTAATTATGCTTCCATGAAATTGGTATTTTTCATTAATTAACCTCAAATTTGGACTAAAGTATACAAATATGTTATTCGAGAACAGAGTCCATCTCATACCTTAACTCTAGACAGAAGCCTGTACAGATCTTCAACCTCATCATTATCGCTAGGTTTATAGGATTTGCTCTGATCCACTGCCACACCCGATATTACTTCACGATAAAGGGGCAGCTCCATAGCCTCAGCATAAAGATCTATGCCCTGGTGTCCTACTGTTTGATACATGTAGCTATCAATCTCATCTGAAAAGCACAACCAATTATTTGAGACAAAATTATGAATGAACAATAAGTAACAATTCTATTAACGTAAAAGCAAAAAAGTACTGTGTAAACAAAACAATTTAAAACATTGCACATGTGCTTTATGAACAGCTAACATATGTTCTGAAAATGACATAGAACATATATGTAATTATGTTTAATTGTGCACGCATTGAAGACTGATGAGATGATATAGGTAACCTTTATGTTGAGGTTGGAGGTTGGCCAGGGCCACGATCGTGTGACCGGCGGCGACACACTGCATCATGTTGTAGCAGCTGTCCTTGCCACCACTAATTAGACCCACTGCTCTCATCTTGCCCTCTACACAATATCAACGATAACAAACCAATATTCGTTACATAACATACATTATATTTTGTGCAAAATTAACAATATATCATTATTTCACAATACACTATCCTTTACGAGAAAGTCATCTTATCTAACACTCAATTTTTGTGATAAATATCTCTCACTACTTCTTGTCAATCTCTGCTTACTGGAAACTTATAATGCCGCACAATCATTATCTATTTTGATAACATTCTTGTATAGAGAAAATAAAATATATGAAAATTCTCGCTATTCGGTTCAACAAATGTCAAATTGTTATTAAGCGTTCGGATTGTTCGACAACAACGATAGGCATCAATGCGTAAAGGACAATACATGTAAAAAATGAAAATAGTATTCGTTTACAATTTAAAATTCTAATTGTCTACGAATGTAATTCTGAATCAAATTTGTATTTTTTTATGTAAGTCGCTTTTTTATTTTAATACCTCATAATCAGTTTCGGTTTACAGAATCTTTGTTTCTGATGATTTACTTTTTAGTACATTGTCACATAAAATAAGAACCTTATGTCCTAGGTTAATATAGTTCAATTAGGCATAATTCGGTCATTGCAAAGTAGCGTGTGTTTGAGTATGTGCGTCCGTGTGTGCCTGTGCACGTGTGTGCATGTGCGGCGTGTGCGTGGGTGTGCGTGTGTGTGGGCGTGCGTGTTGCGTGCGTGCGTACGTGCTTGCTTGCATGCTTGCTTAGGTCGACATGTCGTCGTGTTCAAGTTTGCTTTTAAATATCTTTGGATGGCAGCAGTTACAACGGCGTACTCTATTGGCTACTATTGTTTGCATAAAAATGTTATAGAGGATTTACATTTGACCGCTTCTTTGGTCGAGTCGGTTGTATGCGCTACTGCTGATCGAGAGGTCCTAGGTTCGAATCCCGAGGCGGGTACTTTTGGATTTTTCTAATTTCGATTTTACAGTTCCTCAATCATTTTGGAACTTAGAAACCTCCATTTAGCATAATATGTGCTAAAATGTAAGACACTAGGATAAACATGTTTACTGTTACCATTACATTTGCAACCAACTGTTATCGCGTTGAAGTATATGAGCTTTTAATGAATAGGCATTAGTCCGCTTTTTGTACTCATCCCAAATTGTAATGTGTTTTCGTTTTAGTATCATGTTTGTAGACATTAATTATCATAAAGCATATAAAGTGCTGGTTATTAAAAATGACGAACTGACTGATTGCCAAAATTGTTTTTTTTTCCTCAGTGGAAGAAACTTTCTGAGGATCTTGATATATATATAACCTATACGTAGGTATATATGGCTACTGTTTAATTAAATACGACTGATACGTACTTACGTCTACCGAAATAGGCGGGTAATAGCTAATGGTTATATTCTAAGTAATATAAATAATTATGTATGATGGTCTAGCTCTAGACTCTAGATTATACTCGTAAGTTATAATGAACCTAGATAAAACAAAACCTGCGTCACATTTGTGTATAAATACAATATTACAGTAACGAGGACAACAATCGTTTATGAAATATTTTATAATATTGTAATTATAACCATGGGCGTACCCAGGTTCTGGGCTAAGGTGGGGCAAATCAGATTTTTTATAAGCTGGGTTCAGCGCATATGCTTGCCTTACACACTACACGAAGACACCTACACTAAACATTAAGTATATGTTGTATATAAGGGAAAGTCAAAAATTAATGCATATTATATTACAAAATAATTTTAATCGACAACAGTAGGTAGTAGGGAGAACGTACGAACGTAACTTCACGCTTGTAATCCCCGAAGGGGTAGGAGGAGGAATGCAGAACACTCCCACGTCTCACCGGTTACGTTTACGTCCCACTATGGAATAGGTGGTGAGTCTATTGCCATGCATCGGGCACATATCCAGACTCCGCACCACTACTAGAAAATCCAAATTAAATTTTTTTTGTAGTGTTCGACGCGGGAATCGAACCCGAGACCTCCCGATCGGCAGTCGCACTTGCAACCAACACGACCAACGAGGCAGTCAAGAAACAATCATTGCCAAAAAATAATAAAGGAACGAACTGTTTTAAATACAGCTCAGTGAAACGTTCGTTTGAATGGCGGCCCGTTACAGCATCATCAACATGAACATCACCAACAACATCAATATCACCAATAATAATATCACGGTCGGTGTGTAACGACCATAGACCATAACACCATAGTCTAACGACGGGGTAAGATCACCGGGGGGCGGTTGACCCTCGAGACTGCCCGGGCAAAGAGAGGATCCTCGGGGTCCGTAATCTCCCACCCATGCGGCGAAGCCCGCCGCGATGTACTTACTACTAACGACTGACTCATTACTTACTAATATCACCATCAACATAATCAATATCATCATCACCAACCTTTTTGCCATTCCAGTGGTTGGACACGGATCTCTTCTCAGAAGTATATTACAACAGAAGTAAATAAACGATAATAATTAATAAAACGAATACTTCCATGTATATGTTTATCGTACATCATTTCACAGAAAGGAATAAAAATATTCCTTAACACGTGAACATGTTTTCGATCATAGCCACGTGGTCAAGAAACTCTTTTTACTTAACAGCTACATACATACATATTTCGTATAAAAGAAACCTAAAAAAGTTCCTGGCTAACACGTAAACTAAGCATTTACATTCCTTTAAAAAAAGGGACTTATTTCAAGTGGAACCAAGAAATTCATGTCTAACCTAAAAATAATACCCTATTAATATAGGAGAAAAACTTCATTTATAATTTATGAACGACACAAAAATAAAACTGTAAAAACTTTTTACCGTGCAACACTGAGAGATTTGACGTTTAGATTTAAAAAAAAACGAATTCTAAGTAGCCAGTGTCCTCTATTCCAGAGTTCAAACTATCTCCAAAGCAAATATTAACCAAATTAATTCGGTAGATAGTTACGTATTTAAAAGTTTGGAATAACTATTAGATTGACGGTTCGATTCCCACCAAAGACAAACATTTTTTTAAGTTTTGAGTTTGTTCTGGTTTGGGTTTAAAATTGTCAATTAATGTATTTGTAACAAGTGACGATTACGGTAGCATCGCATTAGCTTAAATAACCTAATTTTTACACTTTTTTACACTCGCTTTTTACAGCAATCCATTGTTCTCCACGTTGAAAATATGGGTGAATTAAGAATGAGCAGATTTTTATCAAATAATACCAACAATAGGTAACTGGGTTTCGAACAGAGGTATTCAGCCATAAAGAACAATTATATAGGTACATAAATCGCCAAGTAGGTAACAATGAACACAGAATTCGAAGCGAATATACTGCCCATCTCGAATATTATTGCTTAAGGTCAAAGTTTTTAAACGGGGCATTACATGTTTTGTTCTCGTAAGCCGAATATAATATAAATGTTTGCATACCTATACATTAACGGAAATAACAGAATATTTTACATTTGGTTAAATAACATATAGTACGATATAAATTTGGAACACAAAACCCCGTCCTATTTAATATTGTATATATAATATATAGACAGTTAGTTCACGACTTTGTTTTTAAGAAGAGAAAGTAGCAGAGCGAAAGAAATGATGAATGTATGTAGAAACATCTTGTCAGGTATGTAACGGTAGAGAGATATAAGATTCAGTTAATTCAGATCATTTAAGTTGTTAAAGTTCTTATAAGTAAGTATTAATTGTTATAACAATTTCAGAAATAGGAACGTTAGTACCATTTATTCGGCTAGAAGAATGTCGGTACGAGTGTATTAAGAAACTTGTTTTTAAACTATGCAATTTACAAATGACCTTATTTGTTACGTGAGATATATTTTCATGAACGCTACTTCATTTTCTTACATTTTAGACGTTATTTAATATGTCACTGTTTCTGTCAAAAGTAATTTACTTATACATAGTTTCAGCACGGTCCAAGATGATATATAGATACAACTTCGAGAAGCAGTAATTAAAATAAATTTCCATTTTACAATTCATATTCGGACTATAATGATATGTATCAACCGAGTATATGTTTATTAATGATATGTATAGAACGAGTACTATGTTTATTAATTATATGTATAAAACGAGTATGTAGTAGATGTATAATACAAGGTTAACTTTGGTCTTTTTGTGCTGTTTTAACTACAGAAACAATAGAAAATATAACCCTTTCAGTTTACACTACATAAAATGCTTATATATTAATTAGAATTCTTATGGTGCTCACAACAAGGTACGTCTCGCACGTTTATATTTGGGAAGGTACATACAATTTACACAATACAGTATTAGAATAAGACAAACAAACGGACGAAAAGCGGAGATCTAGCTGGCGCCCTAAATACTGGCCTCTGGCCTTAGCCTTCGGCGGTGAAGGGAGCGCTAGCAGAGTGAATAGTATGGCAGACGGCCAGTGTCTATCGCTCTCATAGGATAGCACTTGTAAATATTTATATAGTAACGGCGTGCGATATATTTGTACACGCGTATTATGTCATACCGTCATATACATACATATATACATACTATATTCTATGTACAATATGTGTTTTTGTATAATTCATGATATTCAACCACGCACACGAGAATTCACATTACTATATAAGTAATGTTTGCTCAAATACAAAGACTTCAAGTAGTGGAACGATTATTAAATGTTCTAAATCAAAAAATATTTTTTTTTGACATAGCAACTGTGCTTCAAGAAAAGTTCTAGTTCCCAATAGGTTTCCAGTTCTCAGTCAGTCAGTCAGTCAAACGCGAAGGGTTCAATAGTGTTTTACTACGCATAGTATTCATGTTATTTACTTTACTTCTATTATATCTAAATGCTATAAAATTAATAAAATTATAAAGAGGACACTTTAATACGCTCGATTCAATATCACTGTTGATTCTCTAAGTAATGTTATTATTTAAAAAAGTTTGTGGGTGTCTAACATTTGATACCGGGTCTGAGCACAATATCTTCTGAAAGGGTTGATTAGTTTAACTTTTTTTTAACTAATTAAAAAGAAATTTTCTCTAGTCTTGTTTATAAATTAATTTTTATGTAAAATATTTTATTAATAAATTTAATAAATGCATGGCATTTTGATTAGTATTTTATATTTGTGCGGTATCAATATTTCATTGCTTAACTTACCACAATTAATTTGAAATTGATTGAAGAACAGAAAAAAACTTTTTTTTTCATTTTCACCTGACAGTAAAGTATGCCTCAGCGCCTCGCTGAGATAAACACAGAAATCTAACAATAGATAGAATTTTTGAAACTTATTTTTCTAATTATTCGCAAAATATAATAAAGAAGACTATTTTTTATTGCACTGATAAATGAGCGTTCGTGCCATGCACTATTCTATGTTTTTTTAATGTATTCTCAGTCATAACGTAATTCATATATAGAATTACGTCTAAAAATACAGATAGATGTTTGCGTTGCAAATGTTACATTAAAAACGTCCCCCCAAATTATTTCACCGATTATGTCGATTACCACAAAAATATGTAGGTATTTTAAATATTTAAAGAAGATAAAGAATTTTCTTGAAACACAGCAAGTACCGTACCACTTTAAACGTTAACTATTTTATGTCTGTTACGCAGACACATCAAACATACCTAACGTATAGCGAAAAAAACAAGTTACTGGCGATTCCTTTACGTTGACCTTACGGTTACGCGTTACGTTTACGTTTCGAGACGGAAACGAGCGAGAACTTGAATAGATTTGCGATGCACTGTTAAACAGATTAACATTATTTGTAACAAGGATTTTGTATTTGCCTAATTCAAGCAAAAATGTCTATTGACACTTTTTGCGCTTGAATGTTAATGACCAGTTACACAATCGAAAGTTTTTTTTGTTATTTACGTACCCCATTAATCCCAAAGTTTCTAATCATATTGACAAGAACAATTTTTCGTATATAAGATCTTCTATATTACAGGACCGCCAAGCATTGTTTAAAAAAATTATAAAACCGTTCATTGGAATAAGAGTCAAATTTAGAATTTAGAATCACGTTAAAAACGAACAACAAAACTATAGCACAGATTAATAATTAACAATAAGAAACATAAAAAAACTTTTTTAAATATGAAACAAAACTAATATATTTTATGCTGTTATAATATAAGCGTCGTAAAAAACATATTAGACGCGTATCCAATTGGTGGATCGGAAATCCACCAATTGGACACGCAGTAAGTAGAATAAGCTAACATCTGTTCGCGGAGGTCACGAAGAGAAAGTCATAAGTCGCTTACGACCTTCTGTCGATCGCGTGACTCTGTTATGTCACCGCGGCGTGTCACGTACCTACACGTTTAGATTAAATAGAATAAGTATATTATACTGTGACATACCAAAACTTCTAAAACAATTTTTTCAATGCATATTGATTCTTTGGAGAACAGATTATTATTTAGATATCACTGTTCTGTATGGAAAATATTAATGTAGATATTAAAGAAAACTATCTGAAATAAACAACTAATATCGAAGAAAGAAAAATAACCTAAAATATTTTATAATAGATAAGAAAAGTTTGTAAAAAATTTGTACTAATATAAAAATAGTCAAAGCGATATAAAAACGAAAGTTATTTTGAATGTTATTTTCAATTGACAATTAACAAATGTCATCTACGACCTTTACTATAAAACTATCAAACCACAAACATACTGGCCATCACCAATTGATAAAACGCCGAAAAGCTAAAACCGTTTATGTCCACGATCATATGATTAGATTATGTCACCGTGTCACCCGAGCGAGCAGCGAGCGACATACATGTGTCACCGTACGCACGTTTGCGGGCGGCTTTAGGGCTCTTTCAGATCAGCGAATTTTTGGCGCGCTTTAAGCTCGTTCGGACTTCAATAAAACAAATAAGTTTATACGCACCGAGAATACGTTAATCTGAAGAGCCCTTGTTGTCGCCAAATATATCCGCCACGACGCGAGCCAAAACATTAATTGTGATGTTGTAAACTGGTTGAACGCTCTGTCGTCAATGAACCGATGTTATTTTTTTGTTGTTGTTATCGCGGTAAAGGAGACTAGAATAGAGCTTTTATCACTCTGTATAAGTATTAAGGATTTGCCTTTTACATGTTATAAAGCGATTTTGTAAGCTATAGTAATTGACGTAAACAAGCGTAACATCGCGCCTGTAATCCTCGAAGAGGTAAGCAGAGGAGTGTAGTACACTCCCAGGATATCATCAGTTATGTACATACGTTTACGTCCCATTATGGAATAGGGTGGTCAACATATTGCCATGCATCGTGCTAAATGTAATTGAATTAATGTACGTCCAGTTCTAAATGTTAGTTTAAGCATCGTATAATAAAACCTTCCTTTATATGTATGTATTCAAGTTTCTATTACTCTGAACCAAAATAGGGGATTTAGTGGATTCCTATAAACCAAATATATAAAGATATACAGGGTCTTAGTAATTTGTTTCCAACAATATCCTGAGTAAAGCAAAATAGAAAATCCCGACAAGCCTTTCACGGTAATAGTGACATCATTATAATATGTCATCATTGTCAACAGTTTTATTCAACTGTTGGACACGAATGTCCATTTAGAATGAGAAGGGTTAAGTCCACAGCATGTTTTCCAAATACAGTTAAAAAAACGGAATGTCAATATTTCATGTTCTAAAATTATAGTGTTGCCTATGCTTTTATTATTTTTATTATATGTGCAATCTTCGCTTATAATTACAATGGCACTCAGCCAATATTTTCATAATGAATTAACACTTATAATACGTAGTTATGTTATATTGGCGATCATAAAATAAACAAATATTACATAACCCAATTGAGAAATAACCTTTCAAATGGTCATTTATATTTATGACGCTCTTTGTAAAAAAAATATATATATTACTATTTGATGTATTTTAAAAATAAATAAAACTAATACATACATACATATTATACTGAAATGTCACTCAACCAACTATCGAATACTAAAATAGACACAGTCTATACTACAGTAAAAAAAAATATATATATCTCCTACACAATACTATACAAAAACACTTTATTGCACACCACGTGAAATCAAAAACAAAAAAAGAAAAAAATAATAATAATATTGAAGATAAGAAAGTAGCAATGGGCGGTCTTATCAATCAGGCAACCAACATTTAGGACAGTATAAAGGAAAACAATAAATGGGCATGGCGTACAAAAATTGTTTGACATAGGTAAAAACATATTTACGAGCACTGTATGATACAGCAGCATTATAGAACGGAAGGAGGAGTAGAGAAGGGAGGGGAAGAAGTTAAAGCGACTCGTAGTATGATTTAACTTGTCGTTCAAAAGAATGGACTAGACACATAAAGTAGACATAATATCACATAATAGCATTAAAAGTATCATAGAAACACAACATAGGGAGATACAGAGTCACATACAAACATACAGTACAAATACTCGTGATCAGCACACAAATATTTGTCCTATGTAGGAATTAAATTCTAAAGATCCGTCTCAGCGGCCATGGTCACTAACCAAGAGAACGAAAGACCAGTTTTACATATTATCCTTTACAAAGGCTGATCCACTAAAGGGCATTTGCTCAAAGGCTACCATCCCCAAAACCGGAAGTAACAAAAAACAATGTTGACATAAGGTTTCATGTAGACCTTGTAATAGTTTCATTTCAACGACCTCGATGTTAGGTCACGGCGACATGTAGTCCGAGATTAAATCATTTTGTCACAACAATCATAGACCATTCGTACTGGATCATTCATTCGAAGTATAAAAACAATTGTCTATAGTCCAGTTTGTAGGTTGAAGAATTATTTAAAACTTCGCAACTAGCCATTGTAGACTCTAACTCTACGGGTAGGTATTTTTTATCTTTTGTTACAACGATTGTATTGTAAAAAAATTGTCTTAAGGTCCAGCTGGTAGGGTGAAGAATTATTCAAAACTCTCCGACTAATCATTGAAGAGTCTTTAACTATAAGGGTTTTGCGTTTTGGAGCGATATAAGTGGGTAATGGTGTATATAGAGCTGTACTCATTAAATAAAATTTGTATGTGCATTTGATGTTTGTGGGAATACATCACAGCACAACCATCACACAGAGATGAGCTCCCGGCGTTTGCAGCGAGGTCGCAAGTAAGGACCGCGTACAGGTCCGAAATTAATAGGGCCATCACGAAAAACGCACGTGAGTTAAGCCGTTACATTTATAATCATGTGTATAAATACTAACGAAACATTTAATACTAAAACATTATTCAATTAAATATTAGTGCGTATTTTAAAAAAAGTAACTATAATATGTTTATTAGCTATCTGGTTCCCACAGCACAGGCTTGTACATCTTTAAGATGAAATGACTGTGATTCTAGTCCCAAGAACCTATTATTATACAAGACACACAATGATACATAGTATGTATTGAGCTACATATCAAATGACTGGAAGATGCTTACTGGAATCATTGAAAATCTTAAAAATGTAACAATGTAACATGACTGATAGATAAAACATCATACTACACAATGCATGCCTTTTATACAAGAAAACTAACACATGTCTGAAACATGAGTGTGAGAATATCATTCTAGTAATCAATGTATACAAAATGTTGCATAGTTTATACAGATACATGAACAATGGAAAGGAGATTAAATGGAAATTTTCTCAACATCATTGTTACAAATATATATGTAGTTATGTACTCTAACTCAATTTCCACTTATTAAAATTCTTTAGATGTTTCCTTATTAGTTTTTGTTTTTAATTATTACCTGTATTAATGTTGTGATAAGATTTTTCACACATTGAGATGGCTATTACTACCTAAAAAGTGATATCAATAAATAATAAATAGATGTCTGTCCATCGAATTATTTAATCAATTCCCTCTCTCCGTGTTATTAAAAGACAATTAAATTGTTTATTTGTAACCTCCTCTTTACTATATCAATGTATCAAAATTGTTTACTAATTATGATTGATAAGCACCTATTGCAATTGAGAGTGTTGATTTGAAATTGTTATGTTTCAGAATTAAATAGTCATCATGTCTATGAAATAGTGATTGCTGATAAGCGACTAAACGAGTATTTGTGATGATATCGATGTTTTAATAATGACTTTACATATTTTTATAGCGGAAATATTCAGCTGTAAAGATCGTAAAGTAAAATACTGTCTGGAAGGGAGTTCAGAAAGTTTCAGGGAGTTCAGGGAGTTCTCTCTGAAAATGATGTGTTTGTTTAAAGTAAACAATAAATATATACACAAACAAAGCAGATTAAACATTTAAAGATACAGATGTTAGCAGTTGCTGCTCTCTATCTAACCCATAAGGAACTTGGCATGACAAGATAATAATAAAAATAATTATTTTTTAGATATATGAGTGTACTTTTATATATAACTGTCGCATTCAATACATCTTTAATAACTATTTCTAGGGATAAACGTCAACAGTTCATCTTGTTGTATTCCAAAAGGGTATACCACTCCAAAAGGCAGATGTGCATGCATAAAGTTCTTTTCAATTTGTTATTGATTGTTATCATGAATAACCCTATTATTATGCCTTTCGGGATGGTAAGGTCTTCCCTAAATGAAAAGCGTAAGGATAAAGTCTGCTATAGACACTAAGTATCCTGAAAAAGAACTATAAATATAACATTCACATACCTAAGTCTTGATAATTTCACCATACCTCGAGCGCCTTCTAGTGTATCCAGTTAGAACTAAATATAGAAACGTTTTATTTGTCGAGATTAAATAGCATTGAAGCTGTCTTTTTTCTGGGTTAAAAAGCAGTTTATGTGACTCTTAGACCCATAATCTATCTGTATGGGAAATTTCAAACACATCGAAGGAGTATTTTTTCGTGACTGACATACAAATATCAAAACGAAGCGTGCATGAATAAGTAGGTATTATAGGATGTAAAGCATTTACAACGTGGTTGGATATTAAAACCATCAATTCAATGTTCCTATGTTAAATATATAAGCTAATAGACAAAACTCTCGACTCACCTCATGTCCGGCGAGTAGTCCACGGAGCAGGCGTACCCGGCCACCATGTGGCCCGCGAAAGTCTTCTTACGGTTCATCTTGAAACGGTTGAGTGCGCTGAACACTATCACTTTATTGTCCATAGACTGGCAAGCTAGCCACTTGCCATTGGGCGATACGGTCACAGCCGGCAGTGAATGCATCGACGGGTCCGCTATATACTTCATATCCACCGGAATATCCCTGGGAAGGAATGTATGAAGCGAGTTTGATACAAATTGGTCGAGAAGATAGAAGAAAATGTCTCTAAAAGAAATGCTAGAAAAAACTTCGTGTAGGATTGTGATTGAGTTCATTTGTGCTATTTGTATCAGTACATGTATGAAGCGGTATGTAGTAAGTAGTACACAGAAAACAATAAGCGCAGAAACAACAGACGAGCACTATTCTTGGTGACCAGCAGTATTGTCACCAGATAATAATGTCGTATTTATTTGTCAAGAAATCCCGCCTAATTTACCACCGTGGTGTGATAAGAAACTCACTCGCAAGATCACAAAAACATTTACTCGACTTTCATAACTATGACCATTACAAAAATATATGTCTATGTACCCATAGTGTCAAAGTGGATATAATATACTAAATTATATACTACGTAACAGACTAACAATTGCACTCACCACTCCCATACCCTCAAACTCTTGTCATCCGAAGTGGTGACGAATCTTCTGTTCTCGTCGACAAACGTTATAGTGTTGACGGCGCCCAAATGCCTATCATACTCTTGCACTATCTCGCCAGATCTTATGTCCCACTGAAAGAATGTACAATATTTTTAATATAAATAATATAAAATTCATAACTTAGTATGACAGATTGTGAAACGTGTACCATGCTACACTTGTTACATATTCATTGTGAACTGATTTTAATTATCATTTTTATATTTCAAGCAATTGTTATTATAGGTGAAAACATAAACATTTTATGCATAAATAGGCTCGCGTTTGGCTGCAATCTCACTGGATGGAAAGCTAGATGCAGCCTAGGATATAGCACGCTCGCCTAGAAAGTGCCTATTCACTCTCGTTTTGAATAATTCCAGGATATCAGATTCGGGAAAGATGGACGCTGGCAGAGAGTTTCATTCTTTGGCATTTTGTAGCAGAAACGATTATCTCGTCCAAGTAGTAAGAAAGGCACCTCGGCCACTTTAGGATTTTGTATAACGCAGTGGTCTTTATGACATGTGAACTTGTATACATACATTTAAACACATCTCAATACACACTCAACTGTTTCAGTGTCTTACTCTACATAAAAGACTAGACGTTCAATGTAAATTAGATTACTGAATACTCACACAAATAATTTTTTTATCCGACGTGCCAGCCACGAACAGATGTTGCTTGTCCTCGTCAGGATTGAATTTGGCACAGTACGGTACTTTGCGAGATGTGAACCGAGAGACACACTCCCCCGTTTCCGTGTCCCAAAGTTTTATGTAGCGATCGTAAGCTAAAATGTGCACATTTTAATACTAGTACAGATATATAGTCGTCAGTCAAATTTTGGAAAAAAACATGTAGCAAAAAGCATTTTAAAGTAATGTTATTTGCGTTTATCCATTAGATGACATCTACTGATTCAGTGATTAATAACTAACGAGTCAAAGACCGGGTCAAGAATTTTATTGCAGTTTCTGAATTTTTCTTTTATATCTTGAAATAAAATTATCCATGTAAAGATGTATTCAGAAATATTTGTATGTTTATCAGCTATCTGGTTACGCATAATACAGACGCTTAGTTGGAAATTGGACGTAGGAACGAGTACGTGAGCGTGAGTAGGTGAACGTCAGTTGGTGCGCGTGAGTATGAGTGCATGAGTTCATATGCGTCAGTAAGTGTGTCTGAGTTGGTTGCACGTCAGTACTAGGTGTTGAGTACGTGCCGTTGAGTAGGTGTGCGTACACATACGTGCGAGTGTGCCTGTGGTGTAAGCAACGCTCACCAGCGGACAGGAACTTGTCGCCGGCGTTGTTGAAGTAGACGTCGCGCACGGCCTGCCGGTGGCCGAAGTACGTGCGCACGCAGCGCCGCTCGCCGTACACCTCCCAAATCTGCGACACGTACCAAGCTTATACTGTACGTTCATCCTATATTTCTACTCCATGGTGAGTGACCTTCAGCAGTTGAGCTGTTGCCAATACGTGACCGGTCTCATAGGATGCTTTTATAAAACTCAAAGTACCCTATGTATGTATGTAGGGAAATCGATTTAGCAGTGAGCATGTTCGTGAGAGAAACGTACGTACGTACGTAACGTTCAAGCCTACCATGTATTCGAGTAATTATGAAAAAACTTTTTCCGGCGCCTGTGTCAATGATAATAATAAAGATATAATATGAAATCTTATGTTTTATATCATAAAAATAACATATGTAGTTATTTAGTTGATATAATGTCAACAGTAAGCAAATATTCGTCATATTCTAAACGACATACCTTGACCCTACAGTCCATGCCCGCGGACAGCATGAGGTGCGCAGTGCCGGGGAACCACCGCACTGTCGCAATGCCCTTCGTGTGACCCTTCCATGTGTGAATGTGGGCCTGCAAATATTATTCTTAGTATTTACAATAGTCTTTATTTTCGTAGCATACCCAAATTAATTTTTTGTTGTTGCGAGTTTCCTATGTTATTATTATTCATTATTGTGTTAATAATTATGAAGAATGGCTCTGTTTTAACCACGAACATAACATATTTATTATAACATAACTTACGAGTAGTACCATGAAAAAGAGTGTAACAGACCAGTCAACTTCACCTTGGGTAAGAAACACTTGTCTGGAGGTGCCTCGCTGCGCAGTTGAGTCTCACTGCGCGGGGCCTCGATCCACGACCTGCCCGCGTAGTCCGTCGCCTTATCAACTGGAAATTTATACAAACATTTAACAAACGACAATGACAAAAGTCATGGTTGTGGTAGTTGAGACTGGACATTTTGTTTTGTATGCAATGTAGTGAAAAAGTGAAGTGCTAATACTCTATGCACTAATAGTTACTAAATAATCCTATATTCCCATCAGTTCTATTCTTGCATTATACAAACACTCAATAGTCATCAAATAAATCAACATCATTGTCCAATTTAAGGTTGGTTACAGATGTTTATAAGTGACAGTGGGTCCTCTTGAATACAACCTGCTTATTTACTACTCTCTATGTATAAGAAAAAATCTATCTAACACTTACTGTGGAAAATAGATTTCTCTTCCAAAGGTTTATCATCATCAACCTTGCCTTTCTTCTGTCTCTTGGCTAATATTTCCTCCAACTCCTTCGCTTCATCACCCTCTGGTTTCATTACTCTATAAAAAGTGTAAATTATATCACAATTCTTTGACATGACATTTATATTGCATAAAAAATATATAATGTAACTAATTTTTCCCTTCTTTATTAAATAATGAACATTTTAATAATCACAATAACCTTGTCATCAATTAAACAGTGTAAGACTCAATTTGAGTCCTACACATTGTTAGAATAATGACAAAGTTAATCTTAAAAATCTAGAGCTTTTAAATTATCTTGTATATGGGATCATCAGTAAGAAAGTTTTATGGTAATCATGCCCTATTCATATCAGAAATACAAAACTAGAGCCAAGTCTAACTCCCCTTCCACTCAAAAAATACAATAGAAGTTTTCAAAAACTAATTGATTAGTGATTTCCTATTACCTCTTCTCCCCAACATAACCACCCCATGGCCCTAAGAACCCGGTAATATCTTCTGGATTGTCATTTTTGTCCCGTTTTTTCTTATCCAGGGGCCTCTTTTTTATGTTTTCAAATACAGTCTTGCCTTCTGCTTCCTCTGGTGGTGCTACCATAGCTGATACTGGAAATATAAAAAAAGTAACCCCACATGCCATTACCACACAATTATAAGTCCCTCTATATTCTCTCCTATATATATATATATAATAAAAACCATTTAAGAAACTATATTGCATGAAACAATTGGTTCATAAATGACTTGAATATTACCTAATTTTATTTGACATTGAGATTATAAAGTTTTATAAAACACAGGTTTGTATTGTTTGATCCAAATAAGGAATTCAAAATTGAGATTGTAATATAATCTCTAATTTTACCTTGTTAAAACATGTCAAATCTTAGGCACTTTTCTCTAAGTAAGCATTTAAAACCCGTATTCCAGCAGTGGAATTGTAATGGGTTGAAAAAAAAAAAAGCATTTAAAAAATTTAATCCTTAAATTCAAAAAGTAACATCTTGTTTTTTTTTTTCTTGTCATTTTCTGCTGCTCCTATGAAGTTATTTTTGTCCTTTGCACTCTTTACGCCCAGAGGTATTGATATGTAAATTAGTTTAAACAACAGTGTATTCTTAGCATTGTGTGTCCTGTGCACTGCTACTACAAACACCAAACCATCAAAAAAAAATGTAACTATCAGATTTACCTAACCCTGTCAATATCTATTTTACTTACAAACAACTGCATCTCCATTTGCATTATCATCTGTAGATGGATCTATTGCATATCCATAGCTGGCAAATGTCCGTCGCTGATTTTCAAATTGAAATTCGCTAATATGTGCTTTCTCTACATAACCAGAGAGTATGTTTCTGTTTGCCTTCATTTGCTGGGTTTGGAACGGGTTCTCTGGGCCATATGATGGTGCATATAATTCTTCATATTTAGGATTGTGCATCAGTTCCTGATTATTTGGTATTAGAACTCTTGTGTCATCACTGTTCTGAAAATTAGATAAACAGGATTTGAAAGGTGAGTATTTTTCAGAGTATTATTTTTAAACTTGACTGCCTCATTAGTTCAATGGTTGCAATGGACAGACACATGCTGAGTTTAACTCCGGGTTCAGGTACTGTTTAATTTTCCTAATATGTAATTTCTAGTAGTCGCTTGAACTCCATATTTGTGTCCAGTGTATGTTAATAGGTCCAGCCCCTATTCCTTAATGGGACTTGAATATAACTGGTGAAATGTGGGTGTGTAATACACTCCTCTGTCCACCTCTTTAGGGATTACCAGTGCGATGTTAGATTTTTTTACTCTTAAACTAGATTCATTTTGGAATTAGAAGAAGCAAATAGGCTTACCAGCTCAATCTAGGGTGCATGGTTGTTGAATTTCAAAGTCATTGTTGTATATCAAATAAAAGACTATTTTTGTTTTAATTTTATAATCAATTTAAATTTAAGATCCACTACAGATGAGCCACTATTCCCAAAGATTAAATTGTAAGATAAATGCTTAGTGAGTTTGCCAACCACAAAACCACTACCAACCACAACCACTACCAACAAACTACAAATTATAGTAGTTTTAGTTTACAGGGAGATATTTAATATTTCTTGAAACACACTATAAAGAAAATATATGACATATGAAAAATACTTTTGTACTTTCAGGTGTCACAATCTTTTATTTTTTAAAAATTCCCACACAGTTA
>DWMG01000650.1:0-18185 GCA_018244855.1 Elbella merops
CATACTCTTCACATAAATATTTGTCTTGGCAAGATTCAAACGCATTACATTGAGCGGTCAGGGTCATTACTAGACCAACAGGCCAACCGCCATAAATAAAACAAACAAACTTTTAACATGAAAAATAATCGAATGTTTAATATTAGTTTTCATTTGAATCTCATTAGTTTATTCATTCGTTTGCCTCCTCACAAAGTAGAATAACATTATTTACATAATCAAATTAAACTTAGCCACGAAAATGACTGGGTACGTTGACTGTGTTTCGTACTAAGCTCATGTTGACACGCGAATGTAAATAGCTTTAGCAAAGAAAAAGTATAGTGTGTACCAATGTTAATAATTGTAATTTCAAAGGGAACATCACGTGACAGTTGCCAAGGTAACGACGTTCAAGGTTGATAAGTATTTAAATGTTGTAACAGACATTATTTACTTTTAACGAATTGGTAATTTACTTTCTATTTCGATATTGAAACTAGCACATTTAATTACGATTTTCAATTTAGTATAGGTACTCAAAAAGCTATGTTTCAGTTTGATTTGCTGCGATCGATTCATTTGTGGAAAGTTTTAAACTTTGCACCGCTATAACATATTCTATATTACATACGTACTTACATTAAATTCTATCAGTGTTTCAGTAGGGGATATTTTAAATGTAATTTTATTTCTATTTGGTTCTGAAACAATGTTAACTATAGTCACAAAATGACTTTGTATATTAAATTTTGCGTATTATTGAGTGAAAACGCGATCAAATCCAAGTTCATGCTTTATTATTGATAGTAATTTTAAATACTCACCATTCTGGCACATTGAGTTTCTGCAGCGATCTCTGAACACGCAACTCGTGCTCAGAGAGCACACGATCTGAATTTTTCTGCAGCTCGTTCTCTGGAGGCTGCAACAAATAATAATGCAATTTGAAGATACTTTATCCTTAATATAGAGTAAATAAAAGCAAAATACTATAAACTACTTACTATAAAAACTGACGTTAAGCTTTAAAAATTATAAATATTATATAAATTGTAGGGGATATAAATAATATGCCGTTTTAAATCAGTGTATTAGTTTTATTGCCTATTAAAAATACATTATTTCCTCGATATTTGAACAGCATTTACCAATTTATCGTCATCGTCATCATCCTCATCCTCAGGAGCTAAACGATAAATTGTTTTATAAAAAGTGGGATCCGATTTTAGAGGTCCAGCTTTCGACTGGATATCGTAGTATTCGCAATTAAAATCGTTCATGGATGACGAATCCGTAATTCCTTTTTTCATTTTGAAAGTTTCATGCAACTTTTTCACGGCGAATTTAGCATACTGAGCCTCTTCGTCTTCGACTGATAGATCTGCTACATTAGTTTGTGCACCATTTGATTGACTTACGATCTTCTCTAGTGACTCCCGACTTTTCAAAATACTTTCACTTATTCCACAGACGTTAACAACATCTGACCAAGATATATAGCTATCAGAATCACTTGTCACCTTTTGTAAGTTATTATTAGAATTAGTGATATTGACTTTACTACTTGACACTAAATCAGATACTCCATAAATAGTTTCATACCAAGATTCTGTCTCAAAATCGGACTTCAGCGAATTTAAACTGAAACTGACTTTTCTTCTCGATCTTCTCAATGTTGATGTCGCTGGTACTAAGCTTTGATCGTCATTTCGCAGAAGTATATTACCCTTTTCGAAATCAGCATAATCTGGCAAGTTTACATCACTCAAATCATTATATTGAGGTTTTATAATTGAGCCATTCAAATCTGGTAAGTCTTGAATTGGTGGTGGAGGAATATTTTCCACGATACGATTTAAGAAGGCTCGTACTCTTTCATCGTTGCTCTCTGATCTTAACACTTCTTTCTCGCATGATTTTTGTACTAAAGACAATAATCTATTTGTAACGTCATTTAGAGACGTTGTACTGTTGCAAGATTTAACACTGCCGTTCGATTGGCTCGAATGTCGCTTGCGTAATACAAACTTTCGAATACTTATTTTCGATTTCCATTCCTTGTGCTTAGACTTGAATCCGCTGACTGTTAAAGAATTCTCGTCCTCTGATTCACTTCTAGGTATATCTGGAAACTTGGAGTAGTAAACGTCTCTTGAAAGCGGCCGGGTATATACGTGTTCAGGGTCTACTTCCTCGAACGGTTCCATTTCTTGTGTGATCCAAACAGTGTCCAAACGTTGCCAAAATCCGTTTCTTTGTAGAACTTCTTCTGTAGTTAAAAACACTATAGATACCATACTTGTGTGGCAGTTATCGTTACGAGCTCTCGAGACAGACTAAAGTATCATAATACTTGCTAAGACAATCATTAAACAAATTATATTTGATTTAAAATTATTTACAAAAACAGATGATCTCTGAAGTTGTAAACGATAAGACCGACATAATGATAATGTTTAATAAAAAATCTTTTGTCTGAATGAATTTGTTTATGTAATTAGTTCATTTCGACACAACATTATAAGTACACCCCACTTCCATGTATGTAGGTACCTATTGGAATTTTACTAGCATATTAAGTATAGCAAATCAGTTAAATTTAAAACATTAAAAACAATCTTATATATATTTAGTGCTTTTAATAAATTACGTTTGGGACGATTACTTTCCAAAGGTATTTGTATTTATTACAATATTTTAGATACAAAGTTCACATGACGTTTCTGAAAAACCTGTTACAACAAGCGATCCTAGTGCGACCTTGAAAGTATTTGCTATAAAACTCACCCGGACGTCAGACGAAGTGAGTAGCGCACAGGGGCCCAGGAGGCCTACGCTCTCCCAACATGTCATATTCACAACGAACTTCACACACTCTGTCTCCGCCGATTAACCTATAGTCGTGTACCGATAGTGTTATCGGATTTTAATGCACCAGTGACTTCGCAATGCAACGTTACGTAAGTCTCCATATCTGGTTTAATACGATACCGTAACAATTTTTTGGAAATGAAATAAGCAGCTACACACAAAGCTTTGAGGCTCCGAAAGGAAGTGAAGGAAGCAAGTTGCAATATCGAAGCGGAAAGCGCTCGCGAATCAAATCAGCATAACGTTGCCTATTGAACGAGAAAATCCAATTACGAGACTGAATCGGAGCGACCGCGGGGCTTCGGTGCTTAAGGTCGCTCTGCGGGCCGGAGCCGGGGATGGGGCTGGGTCTGGCATACGGTGCTCGGGGCGGACTTACGCGAGCACTGCGGCAGTTCGCATCATGGGACATGGAAGTGTCCAGGGGACAGGCGGCCGCGGCGCTGCCTCCCGCCAGACTGAGGCGCGGCGCGTCTCCTTGGGAGCCGCGCATGCGTTGTTCATCTACCCTTACTATCAGTTTCTAGTGGTTTTAACAATGCGAGCGTAGAAATGTACCACTGCGATGATGGCACACTTTGCTTCAGCTGTCTCTGTGTTATCTCAGAAGAATGCATTACAGGCGTGTCCATTAAGTTGATTTATGATGTTTTGGAAATGTGCAGAAGTAATAGCGATTTGATAAACTATATAAGGCCGAGTAAGCTGGTTATGTTTAGTAGCATTGGTAAACATTTGGATAGAGTAACAGGATGTATGTATATTTAATATAAAATTGACTACCCAAGCCTTTACTGTGCAGAGGGCGTGGCTTTGAGTGACATGTTGCCATCAAATATCCTAAGTCCAATAATTTTGTTACTGGGTCACGTTAAACAAATATAAGTAATTAATGTTAGTGTGTAAAGGCCAATGGTAAACAGTACAACAGTTACTAATGCAGTGGTAAATATTAGTCAAAAATTCTTTTCTTTCTACTTATATATTTTAAAAATTATACATTAGTATAACCAAAACGAAACTAAAGTATTAAAGTCACAAACTTTATTAGTTCCAACCCATCTTCTGGATCAAATGGAAGAGACCAAAAACAACAACTAAGTAATGTCACTTTGTTGTTCTTTGGTCGATAAAGCAAATGAAAAAGCAAACTTACTCTTAAATACGAGCATCTTTCAAACAGCTTAGCAGTTGTTGGACCAATTGTCACCATTGTATCTAGCTTCACACTCAGATATTTTATATAGAATATTGTCGTAATGCAACAGGCCCTGTTCCGAAGAATTCTTAATTAAGAATAGATGACAGACTCGACGATAGCCTGGTCGATCGTCCCGTGGGGTGAGAATTAAATGCCACTAAGGCAGAGGATATGTGTGGACGTGCGGGCACGCAAGAATCGCAGACCGTGACCCAGATACATGGACAGCACCGGTCAGTACTCGCGCTTGTACTGACCACACCTGGGAATTGTCTGATAGATTATTCCTGTCGGCGTCCGTACGTGGAAGGAATTCTTGTGTAACTAATGGGTGGAAACTGGCGCAAATTATCGAGCAGCGGATCTCTATTCGCGGCGCAGCAGTTATCAACATGCATTGTCGGTTGGAACATGCAAGGTGGGATGCACATTTGATGGTATATAGATTATGTAAGTAGGTGGTATGATGTTTTAAGTCATTAACAATTACTGTAACCTTGCTAATAATTTTATCGCTTTAAACGTAATTTTGTACTTAACTGGAGATTGTATCTAATCGCTATAAAAAGAATTTACTCAATGTGACGTATGTTATGACGAAGTAATCATTTTGAATTTGTATTTCGAATTCGAACGAGACGAAAAGGACCTTTTAAAATTAATTTTGTATTAAATTTGTAATTAAATTGTAAATTTGAATTAAGAAAGCGAACGAAACAAGGAATGTTTTACATATTTTTTTTTATGTGAGTTGAGACGCATAAATTAAAATGATATGTTATTGGGTTTGAATTTCGAATTGGAACGAGACTAATAACTTTGAATGTGAACTTTTTTTACGACACGCAAATTAAAAATCTATTTCAACGAATGTAAACACGACAACACTCTCTACATAACGAGACACCTATCTCAAACAATGTCTTGAGTACAATTACGCAAGTACATGGCAGTGTGTAAATATGACAGAGTGGTGCTACAAGACCCAATTACTGGCGAGCTGCGAAGTTCTAATTAGACGTAACACAATGCCTGTTAGCGAAGGAACGCGTAAATTGGCGTCATTAACATTAAGTGAGCGTATGCAAGAGAAAAGCCTTATGAAAGCAATTTTAGTGCGTTAAAAGAAATAGCCTATTCAGAACGCACTTCCAAAAGGGTATTCAAGTGTAAACAGCTTTCCGATACGCGTCAATTTGACTTTAAAACGGTAAATTACCGCAAAAATGATTGGCAGCGAAAAGAATCTTTTATAGTCTCAACTATATACATAAGGAGAGACAATAAACATTTTGCTATTATCTCATGTTCATCAACATCTGTTTCGATGTTATCAACTTGAGAATTTGCAAACTATTTTGAATGTTAATGATATGAGTAGAGACGAGACGTCTTTAAAAAATTATTACTGAAAAATATGTTTATGTTATGGCGCGTCGAAATTAGCATACTTGATAGTGTATACAATAGTACTCATCATTATTATTATTTTCTTACTGAATCGTTAATCCCGGTCTTTTAAGACGTATACAGGAGCACCGTAAAAGGATTCATTTATTTAAAAAATATTGTATACGACATTCTCAGTTAAAAGTTTAAATTAAAAGTATGACAATAGTGTGATTTATTTAAATGATTTCTCATCCAGCAACCGTGTATCTGTACCAGCACTGTATCGTGACTCCTAGCGCGTCTTGTATGCAATAAACAATATTAAATAATAGTTCTACAACCTTGGTAACAGTTGTTAGATGTTATTTATACAGTAAATAACACCCTTAAATTTGGAGGAAGCGAAATATTTTCCAACTTTCAGTAACTTTAAATAGGAGTGATGTAAGAACAAATAATTATAGAAGCTCAAAATAAATTAGTTGAAAGTCGTATAACTGCAGACAAATTTCGTAACCACCCTGTCTTATGGCTATACTTTTATTTGTTTTTTTCCTGCTGTTAAAAGCCAAGTTCATATATTTTTGTACATTAACAATCTAATTATAATCCTCTGGAGCGTAAGTACTGATAAAGATTGTTGTTGTGAGGTCATATTTCTATGAGAGTCCTGAAAGACCTTCACCAAGAATCGTTTTTCTTTATAATCTTATTACATGCACGTTGCGTATTGTTTGCTTCATCTGCTGAGCGATATCCATAATATAAGGAATTATTTGAAAAATAAATATTTATTTGGCGTGCTATTGGAGAGGCCTGTGTTCAGCAGTGGACGATGACGGGCTGATGATGATGATGAGGTATATTTGTCAGCGCTAAAATAGAAACCTCCCACAAATATTTGTTTATGATGGTTTATTTAAAAACACGTAAACATTTATTTCAGTTAGTTGTCCAATTTTCACGCTCGCCGCGAAATGTGCTGGCGACCGTCCAACATGCGCTCAAACGTATCTTACACTGCATTATTCGTCTACATTCATTCCTAACTGAGTGTACAGTAACTTTTAGAGCTTATTTTTTTATAAATATCAGTCACTTCCATTCAACCTTTCGAAACATATACTATGTATGTATAAGTATATGGTGTTAGGTTAAAATACAAAGTTACGAGTTTTTTTATTGCACTAATACTCATAATGTTCTTTCATTATTATCAACTAGATGTATCACTCCGATAAATAAATGTTAGATCTATAAAAATATTTTTTCTCCAGCTGAAAACTGAAGGGTATCATTAAAAATAATTGCGAGCTAAAAATAACGTTGTAAATAAAAATGTTGTTGCATCCTTTTTTCATTCTAAGGCTGAACAACCCGGCACTTGTAGGTTTAGAGCATGCTCCACCATGCTGCTCCAGTACAGGCTGGCAGTAGGATGTTTTCGCAACACATCAGCTTTCAAGGACCCGAGGAACCGAGGTCCATTGCTTTAAATATCGTCAGCAACACAGCCACGTTTGTCAAAATTTGCCACTAACAGTTACCTCGCGGTGATAACTCTACATTAAAAGAATATTAAATAAAATATAATTTCCATGCTTCTGCAATAAAAGAGTACGTACCTACTATAAAAACTACACTTAAATTAAGTACACTTACATTTCAATTACACAAGTGTACTACTTCAGTATTATAAATATCCGTTACCAACCCCTGCCGCGAACGGAGTGGGGTAAATCACCCTTATCTACGAGCCACGCTAGGTCAGTGTGGCACTGGTAGGGGTGAAACACGCAATGGTGAATTGACTTCGCGTGCAGTATGCAAAGTAGGCTTTCGCGGACCTGTACTATTTATATGTGTCGACTTCTCAATTTGTAAGAGAAAATATTTTATTGCTTAATACATAAAATCACGCCTATTTTGCTAAGAAGAGGCAGGCAGAACAGGATACTTCTACCTTTCACCATTTATTTTGTAAACCACCAATGCAATAAGGTAAGGGTAATAGGGTAAGCCTGTGGCTGGTTGTCAGTTATATCTACTATTTGTCTCACTGTTTATTTTCATAACGCCCAAGATTGGTCATAATGTAAAGATATGATTTCATCCAGTCATTTATTAAAATCGATCGATCTATGGTGTATATGTTGCGGTGATAACAATAAAATAAGTTTAATACTTAACTACCTTTAAATCGTACAATTATGGATTTTTCGTAATAATTTATGACTGTATTAAACATGTTTGTTTAAATTTTGCCCTGTTCGTTTATAAATAATAAGCTTGTGAAATTAACTACACAATAAATTTAATCGTTATTGGTATTATACTTAAATTGTTAATTTATCAATTGTTCACAATAACGACGTTTTAATCGTTAATTAATAAGCTTAAAGTTTTTAAGCGTTTTTAAATTAATATGGATTCGTTGCATGCAATTTGACATATTACCATGTACTCGTAGTTTAAAAAAGTCACGAATGGGAATTACAGAAAGTATTTTTTACTGTTTAATAAAAATGGGAGCACAATAAATTCACTTCAAAAACTTTATTTCTATTACAAGTAAAAGCTCGCCGACTGTCTCGCTGGTCTAGTGTTTGCAAAGCGCGATTGTTAATCGAGAGGTCCTAGGTTCGAATCTCGGGTCGTGTCAGGTAGGATTTTTGTAACTTAAATTTTCTAGTAGCAATTTCTAGTAGTGACTCGAATTGTGGATTTGTGCCCGGTGTATGGCAACAGGCTCACCACCTATTCTACTGTGAAACGTCGCTGTATAATACTCTCCCCTGTCTACCATCGGTAATTTCAGACGTGAAGTTAGATTACACATAAAAAGCTTTTGTAACATAAATATCAACAACTCAAATACACTGCAACATTGTTCTTAACAAATACTGTAACTGAGCTGATTAAGCGAAGTACCCTTATCTGCACATTAACCCTCGGACGCAACGTTTAGGGGTGAGTAATTTTACAGTACCATACCTTCACTTATCGCAGCGTATGCGAATATTACCTAGTAGGTATATTGTTTGTACAACCTGTATGTTTGTATGTAGTATTAAAGTGCGGGTGTTTGTACCTATTGTATAAGTATGATACATTTATCCATATGTGTTACGTAATATACTATGTGTGTGTTTGTATGGAAATGGTATGTGTGTTCTGATTTTTATATGTGTGAATTGTCCTCAAGGATATCAATGCAAGTATATATTTTTTAACCCTTTAATATTTCGACTGTTCGACACGGATCTCTTCCAGATTGAGAGGGTTAAGGCCGTATTTATCTATTCTCTAATTTGACCACCAAGTGTCCAATATCTCATTCTTCTGACGTGCTTCTTCTACATCCATCACTCTCTTCATGCATACTGCTTTCGGAAACTGCTGACTTCACATTCAGTCAGTATCTGACCTCTATGCCGAAGATAACTCTTGATCTCCCTAGCCATCCGTGTATCCATCAACATCTGTAAGGCACACATTTAAAAATCCAATATTTTTTTTTTATAAAATTTTGAGCGCTAGCGGTTCACAGTTTGGATTTAAACTATGAAACAATGATAATATAGATATCCTAGGTCGACATACAAAAAGTAATTAACCGATTCTGATGAAACTTGGCGTGGTAATACCACATAGCCAATAACCTACACACCGCGTTGCTTAGTAACAAACTGTTTTGATTAATTCATTATCAATGTGTTAATACAACAATAATTATGAATATTCCTTTGTTACTTCAGTCATTCGCGTATAAAAAATTAATTAACCTTTTTCGGCGATTAGCCATGGTTAGTTCACAGATAACTGGGCAACGACTGACTAATCGCGTGCCATTCAAATTAAAATTGCGAATTATTCCAGAAGTTTATACCAAGTACGTATGTACTTTATACGTGCGTAAACAATGTATGCAAATTAACCCGAAATACATACAATACACATACAGCCCAATATATATGTACGTATTATATACATATATGAACTGTAAACATTATTTTTCATTGGGCTAACTTGGTAATAATAATATGAAAATCGATAGTGTAGTAGAATTTAAAACGGTAGCCAAATACAGTTGTTTTTTAAATTATTTTATTACTATAGGTATTATTATTAATGCTACTTTTGGTAGCCACAGCCCACGATCTTGAGGACACAGTCAAGGAGAAAGATTATTAGTTGGTAGTGAGGTGAATTACTCGTTAATTTAACCGTCACGAGCAAAATAAAGGAAGAAACATGGTACAGAATCTGTTTAGGTATCCGCTCGTGCGAATTTGCAAGTAATAACTAGTAGTGTAAACGTTAATAGAACAAAACACTGTCAAGATCAATTACCGCGCAGTTAGTTTCTATTACATCAGACAGTTACAAACTTTATTCGCACCCGCCTGACATTGACGGGAACTAAATACTCAAGTATACAAAAATGCACCTTTCGACCTATACCTATTCGAAACTGTAATTAAGCAAATAATATAGATATATTGGGTAAAAGACTAAAATTTTGCTTTAGGCAACGATATTCATGTAGGAATAGATAGTAATTTTTATAAGAGCTAGAGGAAATTAAGAAATATAATGTTTAATTATATTCTAGCAATTGTAAATAACGGATATATATAAGTAAACCATGAGAAATATAATAGGTACCTTGATATGTCTTAGCAATTTCAAATGTGCAGATCGGTCTTACTATTAAATTATTCGGATTATCTGTTCTAGGATAACTACGGGTACAGCGGGCTAATCGTTTTATTCATAACCGTGCCGGCGGTCTATCTATTGTTTCATCTCGTTTCAACTTAGCGAATTTCTAATGTGATACAAAGGTACAAAACATTGAACAGCTGAGATAAGTTACGAAGCGATTGTTAATGACGGTGTAGGCAGTAGCGATCATTAAAAACCAGATAGCAGTCTCGTTTCTTGATCGTTTTCAAATTGTTTATATAATCATTTATCACCGTCATCAACATTATCATCATCAGTCCGTTTCCGTCTACCGCTGGTATAGACCTCTCCAATGCACGTTACTGAGCTTGATCTTCAGCTCTTCGTTTATGTATATCGTCACCCAGCTGGAGGGCATCCTATGCTACGTTTAAACGTACTACCTTTATCAATTTTAATTTTCAAATTGCCGTTACATTGCGCGGAAATTATTAAACGAGTTTTGTGCATCATCTCTGACAAGTAGCATTGTATACGCATCATTGTTATTTACGTCCTGGCTTTGAACTAACATTAACACCTAATCCCGCGATACATCCTGGCATCGGCCTGTCCGAACCAATCTATCTAAATTGGCCGTCCGTTAGTAAATTGGATTAAATTGAGCATATACGACTATCTATAGGCGAGCCGTCTCTTAACTAAATCTCCCGTATAAAGTAACGATGACTGATGCTTATTGGATTAAAATAGTTTATTGGGAGAGTCTTCTGATTCGCTGTGGGAACCGAGTACTCGCTGATTGGAGTTCCGTTTGGATCCACAGAATTCAAGGGTCCACTACGGCGGGAATTTTAAATATCTCCAATAAGATTTGTGTTTCTGATCGCAACATGATAAATGTACTTCACTCAAAAAAATCAAGAAAACAATGGTTTTGAGGTTATGGATAATAGAGGTTCCCTATTTATCAGATATTCCTTAATAACCCATACGATTACAAACTCTAGGTATTTAAAACAAACGTAGGTGTTCACAACTGGGTCGCCTCCCGTTCTCTTTGACCTTATGCAATGTAGAGTTCATAAATATGCGTCATACAAATTCTATGCCGACGCATAAATACTTATCAGCTGAATTACATTTAGAATAAATGAATTTGCAATGATGCTATAAGTTTTTGTCAACGGTTAACGTATTAAATACTTTAGATTACTTCGAAGGTATTGCAGATTTATTCTGTGTAAAAAAATGAAACATAATTATTATATCATTACGCCACATCCCTTATGGGGGGGGCACAGACCACTGAGCGCTAAATATCCTTACAGAATTGGCGTACTTTTTCTACTTTCAGTACTCTTTCTTTAATCTTGACCTTTCGCAATTAAATATATAGATAATATACACATATGTTATAACTATGAGTGCATTCTTTTTCATATAAACAATGAATGTTTCAATTAAAATATTATGCAGATTTTTATTTGTTCCCTTCGCTTCATGTGTATTTTATATATCACGGAAGCTTAAACATTCAGTAGTCAGCAATCAGCCTACACAGTGGGGGATCATGTGTTCTGATGAACGAAGTCTTTGTTGTAGATTCAATCAAGCATTACGAGCTAATTACTTTCTGAGAACTGCGGCCCATTTATTGCAAGAGAAACGAGTGTACCATCGGGACATTGTAAAAAAACCACACAAGAATGGACTCATTTCATTCAAATATGAATCTTTAAATCACTTTCATATAGGTGCCCATGTATTTATATTTGTTAGTTTATATTGCTTAGACCTAAATGATATCCCTGCCTTTTCCAGAAAATAAATGATATCCTGATGCTTTTCAGGCAAGTCTACTTGTACTCTCGCACTTTTGTTTCCATTACTCAGGTGAGGGCCGGATTGAGCGTAAATTTGGTCACTTCAAGTACATTTCTTTGCCACTGCTCCTTCAGTTTGCTGATTGGAAAATCTACGTCTGTTATATTTGTTTGGTATTTTTGATTTGCTTATTTTTTTAATTTAATTCGTTTTTATCTTAATATAAATCTAGGCTTTACGTCTTAATTTAAAGATGTTTCAATATTAATTTTCAAATAATGCTAACTAAATTCCGCCACATAGAGTTTTATCATAATTACGATGTCAATAAATTTATGTATCTGAATTATTTTACACCCAGACAAAAAATATTTAGTAGTGTTCATTATACATATACATGTAGTTTGACGATTTTGAACCCACAACCTTCGACTTCTAAAATAGTCATAAATAACTGAACTAACATGCCAGTCTAATGGGATATAACATTTGTTATATTAGTGTAGTAATTACGTTGGAGTCTCTAAAGAATTGCTCGGAGGTTGAACTGCATCTAACGTCAGATATGACTACATTACAAGATGACTTGCAGCGTTCAAAGTTGATGCTATGATGGATCGTCCAGCACAAAACGACCAATCTGCTAAGCGACTGCCTTCCACACTGGCTCGTTTCCGGACGAAGACATCTTATTTCCGAGCCATTACAGGCCAGTCCATCATTCATCATTTCCACTGGAGCGCCAAGTCGTTACTCGACCATCTTGTGGTCTATTTTTGTCCAGGACCGAGAAGGGATACAAAACATATCCCATTTATGGTCATGTAAACAGGTATTTTTCTGGTGATTACAGACATCATGTTTTAGCTTTGCTAAGGCGATAATTTGTATTTAAAATCATTGCCTTTCGCGATATATTGATTGGTTAAAACAGGCAATGCCATCAGTAAAAGCAATACATTGACTACTGAATTATATCGCCAAAAATAATAATAACAGTTTTTTATTATGTCATCGCACCACGTCCCTGCTAGGGTAAGTTGATAATTAATATTTCTCCTTTTCTTCTATTGTTTCACGAGCTGATATTAATATAAGATAAACGTATTTTCGTCTGCTTCTTTTGTGTCTTCTGAGAGACTTTCCACAAAGATATTGATTTAAATGATAATATCCTCGGAATCTCTAGTTTAAATTACACAAGAATAAAGTACTACGGTGGACGGTGGTAGCAGCTGCAATTAAAAAGATTTGTCTTCTTATACCGACATGTTCTTGATATTGTTTACGAAACACTTGCAAATTTACAAAGGGAGGGAGCAATTATTTTGGTCTAAACGCGTTTTGGCACGATTCACGGCTGCACATTGCTGGGACGATGACCGGTATCAGCAGTATGTCTGAATATTTTTGTAACAACAGTGAACGTCTTTTCTTCTAAATACCAGCAATTTAAAGGCTATAGTTAAACTCGCTTTTAAGTTAAAATTGTTAAAGGCTCTGCAGACTAAAGCTCTCTTCACAAAGGGACAACATTTCAATGCGCAGATGTCATGAAAGAAAATATGACAGCTTAAAACCAGTCGCAACTCATATTTTTAATTTAGTTATATATGTATTTGCGAAATAAACCCTCTTAATAAAATACTTAATCCTTTTCAAGTGATAGTATTACAGACTTTATTTCTATAAAGTACATTTTGAATTACATCGCTGTAAAAGGCAGATGCGATTATTAATTCTGAGCACACACTACTGAGCTCATGTGAAATGATCTCTTTGCGAGCGATTCAAAGGGAATGAATTCGAGTCTTTTCACGAGCTTCCCTTTAGCGGAGCTGCACACTAGGCTCTCGAGGTAGAGAACACGAAAAATGAACGTTGAAAGGCTAATACTCGCTAGATGAATGAAGTCGCGGTACAGCATGGCGGCTGTGAAACCGCATGAATGTTACTGACCTTTTCAGTTTTGTTATCGCTATAATAATGAGATTTTTATTCTATGTCTATTTATTCTATAACAATAGACGTAAAATGCGGTTGATGAGGTTTTCAATTACGTTCGTCAACATAATTAACGATGACAGAGTTTGTCCCCGAATTGCGCCACCTTTGATGTTCAATTAGTGAATAATCCGTATTAAAAGAAACTTTGTCGTTTTCACGTCGAAATCAATAAGTGGAGTTTGTCGAAATTTGGCATGAAGATTGCTTGAACCGGAAATATGTATGCAATTAATAAAACATATTGTAGATCAATGTCAAAAAACTATAAAGATATAATTGATATTACAGAATGGGTTGTGTCAGTAGTACTAACGTAAAATAATCATTGGATCAAGAATTCAATTGAAGTGATGACGGTTGTTGATTACTGAGTAGTCAGAAATCATTGACTATCAAAAATGTAAAAAAGTGAACATTAAAGAAGAGAGAAGAAAAAATTATTGACACTGTTGTAAACTACAATAAAATTAATAAGTTTGTTGTGAACACGTGCGGTCTATTTTATATAAATTGTTATCTGGTCTATGACATAAATGTTGGTGAAGCCACGTGTTGGGGACTGAAGTGTCATATTTACCATAAGCCTCGTAATGACACTGTTCTTATCAATATAACGATGTACATAAATTTACTAGGGGCTTATTGATAAACTACTCGTCATGTGGTAGTAACGTTTATTGTGGTTTATCTTAGTAAGCATTTTACTACGAAATAGTACAAATATGTATGTTTCTAGCAAGTGATGAATGTACTTAAATCTATGAAGCGTCCGTAAACAGGATTTGACTGGGAAAAAATCTATCTACTAAATTAAAACTCCTGTACAACTGAACACATTTTGAATAAAATCAATTTAAATATTGTATAAATGCAGACGTAGGTGACAACCCTTCAGGTCAATTTTTTTCTCAAGACAAAAATATTCTTTTCAAGTAAAAAAAATCTTTAGGTAGATGTGGGTAATGTAAAAATGTTTTTAATAAAGGTTTAGTAAATTCCTCCAGAGTTATGAAGTTATTTGATTACAAAAGGCAATTTACATATTTTTCTTGTGACCGTCGTGGTGAAGAAAATCGACTATTAAATTACAAATAATCACAATATAAGATAGTGATTATTTCTATGGAGGCTACCGGCATATAGCAATATTATCAGCAATAATTGATAAATTAGCGATAATATTGCATGTTTGCAATTGATATTGTGGATACTGTCAGAAATGTCGGTCGCTAACAAGATGGTTGTGTTAGCAGATCAAAAAAAAACAATAAGACATTTAATTAAAGTGCTGATAGCTGATTGCATCACTGGCTGTTTTCAGTGGTGTGGAACGATTTCAGCTCTTTGTCTTTTTATAGCTAAATTAAGGTTTATAATTTAAAAATAATGTCTTTTATTATATCGCCATTGTTTTTCAATTTCTGGGGTGTTTTGACCTCTTTAAGTTTAATGGACTCTTTGTTGTTTTATGAATTTTGTTTCAACTCTGAGTAATTAAAAAAATGTCTTTTATTATAATCGTTAATACTCTAAATCCTTATATGTAATGCTTAATATAACAATGGCGATTGACGGTGAAATACTTTGAAAACCACTACATTAAAGACGTTTGCACTGCGATTGCCTTTCGACTAAGCACCTGTTTTCTCCGCGATTGAGTGCCGCTTGGAACTTTGGCCAGCTATTTCAGCATGGTTTAATTGAGTTACAAGTTGACTCTTAAATCTTTAATAATATATAAATTAGTACCAAAATATATGTTACCAACGATAAGTTATAACGATTGTGGCTTGAAGATAACAAGACGCGAAAACGTATTCAATATATCCTTCACTAGCTCATAAACTGGTCAAAATTATACACCCTACTAGTGATGAGCATCCTGGAACCAAACACACCAATCATTCCGAACCTTTACGGAATTATCAACGTTAATTTAATTTCAAAGAAAATCATATACCAGAACAAATAAATGCTGAATATGCAGTGAGCGTTAATAATATACATATAATACACATTATTATTCACGGCTGACATATAAAAGGTTGTCATAAACTGTGAACGGCCGATGAAAGTAGGTAATTCAATAAAGAGCACTCGGGGTTCCGGGTTAATTGAATTTGCAGCCTGAACGGAAACCGTCATCTTTACGGAAATTTTAAATGTCGAACCGCTTACGTCACTGGGAAATGGAGCGCTACGCTGATATTTACCTGCAACAAAAATTAATTACTTTATTAAAATGGGTTCGATATTCAAAGTGATAGTTTAAATAATATAATTATTATTAAGGTTTTAATAGCTGTGTATTTTGTGTAATAAGTAAGTGCGTAGGAGATTGAAACATAAAAGTTCTCAGGAGTAAGAGAAGATCTATTATTTTTGTGTAAATTGATTGTTGTGACTTTCTAGCAACTGGCAACATCAATGGCAATGGCAACATCAATCAACTTATTTATACGACCTTTCGTTTCGTTATGGGATCCGTCCTAATAGTACAATAGTGGTTGTCGTAGTCTAGTATAAAAAATGCATAAACTTAACGTACCTTCAATTTTAGCAATTTGGCGTAGAAATACCCTTGCAAAAATAATTCTTTTACACCATGGTTTGTGATAATAGAAATGAATGATGTTCCCTACAGACGTCGATAGATGGCGTTGATTGTCTAACGTGAACAATATTATTTTATACCTATAAATATAACGAAAAAAAACCTCTTTATTAAAAATTAAATTTAATATCACGCGAAAGTATTCATAAGGTAAATTAATAAATATTTGACAAACTTTAAATGATAGGTATTGCCATGAATAAGTTTCATTTTTAAATTTATGTCACTCTTCCATCATTTGCACTAACGAATATACCCTTCCACTGTTGGCTACAAATCTTCTCTCATAACGTCTAACCTATAGGTGAGGTCACTGACGTAAGATATGCATCGTCCAAGCATGGTTTAGCACACACACTACAGATAATATTATTATATTGAATATTAAAATGTGATTATATTCAACAATTCTCAAACGCGCAGGTTTTCTTAAGATGTTTTCCTTCACCTTTGTAGTCAATGTTACTTTTAACATTAAAAACGCACCACGTAACAAAATTTTAGAAATGTGCCAAGGACTTTAACCGCAAATCTATGAAGTGAGAAACCAAAAAATAAACCACGAGGATATTCTTACTGGCACCGGTGTACTTAAATTGAATTAACTACATACAACATAGTCCTTTGAAGCCGTAACTGTGTCGTAGTAAATTATCAGCGTCTTACACACTATGCAATACGAAGTGTTCGTTGAAATGATTTGTTGGACTCATTATAGAGTTCCATAGGTATCCTGATGCCAACTAAGGAGAGTAGGACGTCTGGAAAGATTAAGTGACGACAGCAAATTTGTATTTTGTTGTATAATTAATTGCTTTGACCGCATGCTATCTCTACATTTTGATTAATGAATGTGCTGTGTTGTACTAGCGGCGAAGTCAGATAAAATTGCCTTATTTTAAACTTCTTGTGGTTTTTTAAGGATAATAATATCTTTATATCAATATGTACCTATGTGTGTAGAAGAAATATGTCAAATTTCTAAGGATATATGTAGATATACTCGTAGGTATTTTTTTTTAACCCCGTGACGAACATGGTGTGATTATACAAAAATAATAATTTGTCTATGAAGTTATAGCTTTATGAGTTTTGCGAATATTTTTATGGAATATACCTACGTAATAAAGAACTATAATCACAAAAGTGTATTTAAATAATTAATGTCAGAGTAATGGCAGAGTGAATTTTATTCGTTTTTTCGTGAGCACATGTTCAAAAAACCTATTAATTTTTAATATAATACACACCCTGAGGTATTATAATTATAGATATGCGAACAACACAACTTTTTATTCAATCGTAATTGTTAGTTTTATCGTGACTTGTCGGCAGAGTAACTGTTAGTCACAACTGATTATTATGATGCCAACATATTTCATTTTACACATACGCCATCTAAATCATGTTGAGGGAAAGACAAACTTGTTGGGAGTTTTTCATAAAATTATTGTTACATTTTGTTCATATATTTTAATTCATTTAGTTATTTTATTTAGAGGCGTACAGACATTTTGATATCTAATTTAAATTAATGAATAAAATTGCGATTCAGTGTCCAATAATGATAAAGATTCCTACATGTAGGTATATATATATATA
>DWMG01000651.1:0-18181 GCA_018244855.1 Elbella merops
AGAAAAATCCAATAGTACCCTACCCGGGATTTGAACCCAGGACCTCCCGATCGGCAGTCACGCTTCCAACCACTCGACCACCGAGGTAGTCAAATGTGTGAACACAAAATGTGTAATTAAAAAAATACATTTAAAACATCCTATACTTTCCTTAAAATGATAAAATTGAGGGAAACATCAACGAGTATCACATCACATTCACGATACATTAATGTAAGGGGTCTACAAGCTTAAAAATAAATAATAATTAAATAAAACATAATAGAAATATTAGATACTTGGATAAGGTATAGACAAGCCAGGGAAGTCGGATCGTATACAGCTAAAGCTTCGATTAGTATGAACCGTGGAAGAAACTAAAGGATCTTGAACATCACCTTGGCCCTTTTTTGCTAAGGAATTCATTCTGCGTTCAACTGTAGTCATGTCTGTAATCTATATTATAACTATTGCAATAAAATGTAAACAAATATTATATTAAACAATACTAAAAAATACTCAAAGCACTTATTATTATGAATGAAATATGGTATTAATACACAGCCTTTATAAAATAATACAAGAAAAAGTTGTTTAAAATTTGCGATATACCAAATCAATTAACAATAGTACCAAATGTCAATGTACGTGACATTTTTGAGTTTCGAATGTGACGGGCAAATGACTACGACAATCTTTGTAGTCCACCATAGTAAATAATAAAACACCTTTAAAATTTCATCATCATTATAGAATATGAACATTTTCTTAATACAAATTAATTTAAAGATTCAAAAAGATTATGATGTTTCAAAATGAAGACAAATGAACGAAATTATATTATATAATCATTATAGACTAAAATAATGGATTTGTAAAATCGATAACGTATTGAAAAATTCCTGAACTATACTTATTTATTAATATTATTATAAGAAGAATGCGTATATAATTAAAGTGTCAAATTACCAATTAAATGCGTGTCGGTACATACTAAGACTTATCCAGGTTTTTGACAAATAAACGGTGTTTCTTCAATCTTCAATAAATGTTTTATTATGATCTGTAGTTTTTCTACTGTGATTTAGAATGTGATGTACTAACCTATTTAATAACAGTCTTTTGTCTATGATAAATACAACTGTTCTATGGATTTTTAAAATTGTATTATTTATCTGATTAATGAATTGAATCGCAAGGAAATAAAACGCACTGGCAGTCCTACCCTTCCCACAACCCACAAGTTGTGAGAAAAAATTATATTGGGCGCTTAAAAAAACAGTTTAGACTCATTTTTTAACATGGGACGAAGTAACGCGAGTCGCTGTAATACATAATTTATTATTATCATCTTCATTATGGTCTCAAGGTGCTCATAAGTACAGAGTGTGTTTGGACTTTAGTTTAATACTACATATACTACTGAAGCATAAATATATGTAATCATTATATCATAATAAATATCATCATCATCATCAGCCTGTCTCAATACATTGCTCGATATAGACCTTCCCAAAGCGGACTTTTATTATAATCCCTACGTTGGGCATGCAGTTGGTGACATAAAGAATATCTAAGTTTTATAAATACATATTCCTATCGATACAATATTTACTGTAGCCCACTTTTTGTTTATCCGGATACTACTTACGTTAATATTCATGCAGTGAATTTATCAAATATAATTGCAGAATCAGATGATATGGCAGTTTTAGCTTTTATAGAAAGTAGTGTAACTATGTACCATTATTAAAACATTTCTGAACAAAAATACATACCCTCCCTTACATTTTTATCAATTTATCTAACGGATATTTTATTGGCGTAGGTGAACACGTTAATGGAACTAGACGAATCAGATGATTACGTGGGTGAAATATAAGTTCGTACACACGTAGGTACTACGTAGTCATGATGTGGGCTCTTTGTAGTATCTAATGTGAGCTTAGCTTGCGGCGACTTAAATTTTGTTGAAATCACAAAAACAACCGCGACGTTCACTAGTATCATAAAAAACTGTGGTTCACTAGCCGACTGCCGAGTCAAGCGTCTGAGTGGATTGATCTGCGAGTAGTGTCAATAACGCACATTTCAGTCGTCTTTTTCTTATACATACGAAACTTCTGCCGGTTGCGGCACAAACCGGACCGAGTCTTACTCGCGTCTCGCGTCCAACTCGACATCGAACGTGCATCCGCTCGTTGAATAAAACTAAAATATATTTCTTTGATGTGACAGTTAACTACGATAACAAAAACATTAATCGGATACCACTTTAATAGTTTTGCTGTGGTTTGATGAAAAATGTAGCTAATTTAAAATATGCAATTATGTGAAATTTGTGAAAGTGAGATTTCTAGTAAATGCAAGAGATGCGGACTTCTGTGACAACATATCATACATGAAGAATAGCTCAGAGGTAGGTATATAAATAACTAAAAATTATTATATTTTAAGAACAACTTTGACAGGCATATGCTTTCTATTGAGTACGTATTGTTGAAAAATTCTACCTTGATATTATGAGGTGGTCTAAGGACAAAATTCTATAAAATTTCAAACTTGCAAAACTACTTGATCAAATTTACTATCAGTGGCTTTTCATAGAACTTAAATAGAGCACTTTATATAACAATACAAATTATTTAGGTAATATTTTATACCTATAATGTTATAAATATTTTAAAATTGTATTTAATCCGTTAACAAATTCTCCAACATTCAGTCATTGAAACCAGCAGTTTATATACATCCAATTAACTGGATATAACAGACCAGTCAATTTATTTTAACTAGGTAGGTACTTACTGGTTGTTTAAATGGATATGCGTAGGACATGAATAGTGCTTACATCTAATACTAAGTTCTACTATACTGTTAACCTTAGTAAATTACAAATAGAAAATAAAAAAATCCTAATAATAGAGAATGGATAGAGATAAATCTGAACGGGGTACCTCTATCGGACTAATAATTCAAATTGGAATTTTTTTGCTGTCAGGGAATAATCCAATATTTAATTTGATTTAAATTAAAAAGAGAAAATATTTCAATAACATAAAATATTGTCTTAATTCACGTAATAATATACGGTTATGTAGCGCCGCGCAACTAATAAAATCCAATAGGTAGGTACTATAAATAAATAATTAATGTTGTCCATCTGCAATTAGAGAAACTATTGGTTTATGGGGATAGTTGAAAGAATTTTTAACGTCAATCATACCCCTGCTGTGTACCTCCCACAAAGAACATGTTAAACCATATCATCATCTATTGATCTTAAAAAACAATTTTAAATTTTCACTTATACGTCTAAATACCGAGCAAATAACGGTACAAAACCACATCCCGTTTCTTAAGGTATTGATATGAATTTATTTTCTAAGTATTATACATTCGTCTCACTTGTCTTGATGAGAATTTTTATGTATCATGCAAAACTGACATAAATGTTTTCTCAAGTTTATATATGGATACAGACAGTCTTGTTAATATAATCAAATGTTAGTTGCATATCTACGATAGGATTTGTAACTTAAAAGAACAAAACCCGTTTACAGGTAATGCGAGCTGAGATACCGAAATTGTATCTGCTAGTAGCAGTGCTGGCGCTCGTTACCGTGTCAGTGGACGGAGTGTGCGAGCGCGGGCGAACCTGGTGGCATCGGCAGCTTGGCGTCTGTCTGCCGTGCACCCCGTGCGACCCGCGCCGTCTCGCCGTGCAATACCCCTGCGAGGTGCACCGCGACACCATCTGTCAATCTCTTTACCAAATACGGCTCTGGCCATTTCACAAGATCCTCCGCAAGGACAATGTTACGAACGATAGTGAATCTAGTGATTACGAATACTACGAATACGCGGACTACGGGAGTAAAGTGACCGAAAGTAGTGACGGTTTATCGGAATGGGACATTCAAACCTCCACATTGACTCTAGCGGCGAGCGGCTGTGTTGTTTTCTTTATAGTAGTTGTTAGCTTGTCGCTGTACCACGCGAGACAGTGGAAAGTGCTCAAGCAAGCTCTTAAATCAGGTAAAAATATCGTTTAATATATTTTTTATATTATCACGTCAAGTCTCTTACTGGGTAGGCGAAGTTTACAGAGCGCACTTCATCAACATCTATCACTCTCTTGATAGGCGTACGCCGATCTAAGGGATTTTAGACTCCTGACTTCTTCAACTACATAGTATCTGGTATATGTGTCAAAATAGGGGACTACTGGTCTCCTTGGGCAAATATCTGTTATAAAAGTTATGCAACTTATCTTATTTGTAAACTTAGATTATCTTTAATTTGGGTAATCCTCATTAAATTTATCTTTTAATTTATTTATTTACGTCACTAACATACTGTACACTGTTACATGTGTTTACTTACAATTGCAATAAAGTTATGTCGCTGAGTGATATAATTTTCGATATAATCAGACTAGACTGCCTCGTTGATCGGGTGGTTGCAAGCGCGACTGCCAATCGGGAGGTCCTTGGTTCAAATGGATTTTTCTAACTTAGAAGGTCTAGTAGTGACTCGGAGTCTGGGTCTGTGCCCGATGTATGGCAATAGGCTCACCACCTATTCCATGAGACTTAAACGTAACTGGTGAAACGTGGGAGTGTACTACCCCTTCGGGGATTACAGGCGTGGTGTTACGTATGTTACGATATAATTATATTTTCATGGGTTTTCGATAGTTCATTTTCCTTATACTCTATAATTTGCACTAACGTTTATTGAAAAACAAATACTGATAATTATTCTGAGCGATTGATCGAATTTAGCTTTTACGCATAAATTAAAACTTAACTTATGAGAAGCTTATACACCTATATGTCATTGTACGGAGGTCAAACATTATTAAAGTAGCGGTATATAGAAAGTAGAATTTACTCCGTAGCGCCACTGTACTCTACTAGCTATTTTGTCATTCTAAGAAAATATGTTAAAGATAAAAATTTGCGTTGCGGAGAATGTGAATAGTTTTATGTGTTCTATTCGATGTAACTAATAATTTTACTGGCACAAAAACAGTGTATAATGTTAGAAGGCAAAATACTTTTAAGACGATACCATAGTTTCCTGTAGACGTAAAACCATCAAATAGATTTCGGAGAAATGGTTATAATACTTCTAAGTATGGAAGCATGTTTATTAGTTATTACAATTTACACGGCGAAGTATAAAAAAAAACTAAAATTTGAAAGAAACATTACAATGTAATCTGATGTGGTTACATCACCAACAAGCGTCTCAACGATAGTTTATTTATTCAGGACGCTGTTGATCGGACGACCTCCATGTATCAATAGGTACATATAAATATGCAGGTACGTCTGTTTGTATGTGGGTAACTAACTAAACTCGCGACACATATAGAATACTAACAGATTAACGATTAATGCTTGTCCAATCCATATTTACGTGTGACAGGACAGGAATCACAAAAGCGTTCCTAGGATTGGTCGATTTGTAACGTTTTGTTTTGCTTATTTATAGAATTTTAGTGTAATGTACACACATACAGAGTTTTTATATGTTTTATTACAATTATTGAATCTGAAAATTATGGAATGTCACCGTTCAATATTTAATTTGAACGTTCTATAAAGGAACCTAATAATAAAGGTGTTGATGATAAAATAAAGATAAATACAGACAGTAATTCGTTTATTTTTTTTTCTAGTGAAATAAATTTAGGTGGAGGCAATTTCTAATTTTAAAAAATCGAATGACGAAAACACTTATATACAGATTCCATAGCATTAAAAAGTACGAGTACATATTAATTTACTAAAAGGTTGTAAAAGGCGTCAGTAAAATATATGACATCAAAATTGTATTCTAGGAATAAACTTTATTCACGCAACGATTATTTGTGCTACTTTTAGTAATCCAGTTCAAAGAAATTAGGGCGTGCTAACCAAGTTTTTATTGTACGTTCTCGGCATAATTATTGGTTATAAGCGTGTTTCAAACGCTTAAAGGTGTAAAAAAAATATGGAAATATTCCTCAAGCAGGTGGAAATCTATTACGGTGCAATGTAAATAAATGTTCGGAGAGTTTCCGTGAAGACGCCCGAGTAGAGATGCGGTAGGCAGGAGAATAATACATTTGTTTAAACATGTGCGCTACTAATTCTGGCAGACCGCCGCCGTAACAATAGCTAACGGTTTTTTTAGTCCTGTTCGCTATACCAAAAGTAGACTGAATACAAAATAGGTTCAAAAATGTTCATGTAACTGTAAAACAATATGAAAAATCGCAATCTAACTTGAGGTAAATCAATGAAACCTCTATCCTTCTGAATATAAAAATTACTTACCAACTAGGTTTGGCAAAACAGATCTTTTTGTATAAATTTTTGTCTATATTTTAATTTATTGCTTATTTTTTGCAGACGTCCATGACTTTTCAGCCAAGCTGAAATTGATGGAGGCGGGCGGAGACCCTCCGGCAGAGCCAGTCGTGCCCACCAACCACCACATCTACTGCAACGTACACGTCGGCAAAAGTGCTCTACTTGGTGAGGGATTATGTACATGTATTGTTAATTGTATAACCACTACCTCCTACATTAGGTTTTCTACTCAATACAAAAACTCAATTAAGTCTACTAAAACGCATCGCTTTTATTAGTACATTAAACTTAATTATTGATAACACTTATATTTACGAGTCTCGTTTTACGTCAAATTCAAAGAGCCAATAATTTCAAAACAAAAAAAGAAATCAACAAGAATTCATATATAATCTGATAAATAAAAACAAATAATCACAAGCACAGTGACGTACAAAATTACGCAGACGGTCCGTCTCATCCTGCTTATTAACCGAAAAAAGGTATTCCAAAAACGGAATGCTTATCCCATCATATTCATAACTTACGTTACGGCCAGGTCGTAAGCGAGGATCCTCTGGCGACATGCCAGGCGGTTTTAAAATACAAATATGCGTGGGCCGACTCGCGCAACCAAGAGTCGGGCTGCTCTCGATCACGCCTGACGCCATCACGGCCGAGCGCAGCGGGGTCACATTCATGAGATATATACACATGTTTGAGCTAGCTACAGTATGATTTATATACGTCAAACATCCACGAGTAGCGTGTTTACACAAGTAATCGTAAATTTTAAAATGCACTTAAGAGTGGTGCTAGAAAAAGTTTGATCGTACATAAACGTATGTATTCACGTCGCACTTGCTTTTAGTCTTCAGAGTTATAAATTTATAATTTTAAAATTTAGACAGAATGGGTGTTCGTGGATTTAATATATTCAAAACTGTTCGCTTCTACTAAGCGGTTGTTTGTTCTAATATACTCACATTAAAAGTTGCCAGTTAGAATTGGGACTTGTTTAGATTCAGAGGTAGAAAATAAATTGGTTGATTTCACCTTTACATACCTTACGTACTGTACCAAGTTACAACAGACCGTAACAAATGGATAGTTACATGGTTAGTACACTTTACGCCAATCACGGACGTGCCCTAGCTACGCACGTGCGCTCATTAAGAAGTAATTTGTAATGCAAGCTTGTCGCCCATCGCCACCGCCGCGTCTTCCGCTCCCGAGGTTTTCACTTAGGCCGCCGGCGGGAAGGCTCCCACTTCCTGAATATCTACCTATTTTTGACAACAATTAAACGTAAATAACCCGATTGCCATTCAATTTTTTAGGGCATTGAACTTGATATTACGTTTGAGTTTAATCTTGTATTCGCTCCAATTTACCGAAGTAAAAAATAAACAGGTCTAGTTGTTTCTACATAATAATATATTCACATAAAATTGCCATTAGTTTCGTAAGATTAAACAGTGCCACGTTCAGTGCTCTCCAACAAGGACTTTGTATTCAGTGCAGTACATGCGAGTCGTGGGATAAAAGATCAGTGGCGGTCTCCAGCGTAGTACACATAGACCTTAAATTCGACGTAGTAATACATTTCCATTATGTAGGACGACACGCAATTGCCAGGTTACTGTGAAATCTATATAAATGATGGTTTCCACGTGCCTATTCATACCGTCTGTGCAAAGAATTCGTACGATTTCACCGTTTACATGCTTCTCATACTTCAAAAAAATTGAGAACAGTACCTGCTTATACTGCAAAAAGGTTGTAAACCAATTAATCTAGCAAGTATTTGATACCCTCATAATTTTCTTTTAAATTCTAAAATGGTATACCATTATTGTTCAAAATATTTTTTATACCTCCATAACGTTGAAACTGTGTCTTTTTAATGAGACAAAAAATTACTTTTGTTTCCCGTGCGAATCGATTTTAAGGAACTGATATTTGGTGTAAAGAGCATATTAAAACAGATACCTACATTACACACCATCTCCATAAAATAAATGAATTTAGCTAGCAAAAAAAAAAAAAATAGCCTGTTGGTATTTATTTTTTTATGATTAATAAGAGGTTTCCCGATATCATCAATAGCCTATCACATGTGCAATCTCATGTAAATACTTTCTATGGAGTTTTCATCAAATAATGATCAAGCTTTTAAGACAGAAGAACAGACGGACGAAAAATTCAAATGCGTCATAAATGATTATTTATTACAAAAATATTAAATATCAAGACAGAAAGTACTCCAGATTTATGTAGTGACACGGATAAATACAGAACAGACACTTTAAAGACGATGCTTTCTAAAGAAACAAAATATCTTTACGGTCACTTCGACTACTAATACAGCAAATTTTAATTTAAAAAATATAATAGAGAGTGAACACCGAATACGTATTCCGGTATTTGGCTCAAGTTGCAATGGAAACATTATCTTCACGTAGGGTATTATTATGTGTAAAACAAAGTCGAGTCACGTTAAGTCGTGACATTCGTGTTCACGTATATTGCCCTCGGCGGCCACCTATTGTTGTTGTGTGTGCTACTAAATAGGACTTTATGTTAACGCTAATCAGTCAACCCATGATGGATATGACAGACATAACAATACCTATTTTCATTGAACCTAGATATTCTGTATTAGTTACATAATAGAAGTATCGAACAGAATGTAACGTTTTCACATTTATTATGTTTTTGGTTTACATTATCACTTATAAAATAAATACACAAAATATAAATAAATCTAGACGCTTGTCTTTATTTCATAGAATATCAAAGTAATAACGGAACCTCTCATTGGATTTCTTAGATTTATATGTATTTCCGGTATTTTAATTAGTAGGATAGTAACTGAAAAAATCTTCGCCCTATAAATATAAGCGGATGTAGAGAGGTAAAAACGTGCGTCACGGCCGGCCCCATTTCTCCCTGCGCCAGGAAACGGGTCGAAAGCTTCATGTGATGTTTGCTCAGTCAATAATAGACTTTATCCAAACTGTTTATTGCTGCTCTATCATAAACACTGGGGCCGCTCTACGTGTTAGATTACAAGGATTAATTACATTATTTCTTGTAGAAGAATACATAAATGAGATGCGAATACCGTATATATATATACCTTATACCCTCCCTATATTTATATTAAGTACTAGCATTTTTATTTTTAAGTAAAGGTAGAATATTAAATATAAAATACGTATGTGGCTGTACTACCCCTATCAAGAGTCAAGTTCCTGAAACATTAATCTTTATCCCCGAATGCATACGGAGATTTGGTTTATCTTTATATACATATATTAATCACGTGTCACGTTGTTTGTCCGCGATGAACTCCTAAACTATTGAACCGATTTTGATCAAATTTTACATACTACGTGCAGTTTGATCCAACTTGAAAGATAGGATAGTTTTTTATTTCAATTTATAGATATTTATTATTTTATTGCGAATTGAATTTATTGTCTATTACTTCCGCAAAATTCTAATAGATGGCGGTGTAAGGTAATTAGTCGGCTGGATAGAGTTTGTATCCAATAGAAGGCGATATATTAAAAGTACATACGTTTCATATAAGCTACAATTTATTTCATGTCACACTAGCATAACCGGCCACGTGTTGCTGAAGCTAAAGTATCAAGTTCAATTTATATTATTGTAAACGTTAATCTTTATATATAAAACTACTGAACCGATTTTAATAAAATTTCGCACAGATATGGTAACGTTGTCCAACAATATTAAATATATATTTTATTTAAATATTTTAATTATAATATCAATATCAAGAACTCCACGCTTTTTACTTTGAATTGAATTGTTATTTTAATAATTTATAATTTATTATAATTTTATTTTGAGGCGATTTATTATGATTGATTGTTCGATCTTCTACTACTGTAAAATTAAACTCTTTGTCATAAAAAATGATTTTCTAGTTTTTAGTTCGATTAGCAATAAAAGCGTGTTTTTTTTAAGTTTTTTTAAACTACTATTTATTATTATTTTTTTTACTCAAACGTGTACTCCTAATTTATATTAACATATTTACTGTAATCTCCTCTGCCGGATTCGCTAGTATTTGTCTAAATTGTCATGTAAGGAAAAATTACGGAAATACGACCTCCATAGGACTTTCTCTCTGTATCTATAATCTGTACAAGTTATTATTTATTATCTATGATTTTGTTTAAATAATAAATTTATATGATTCTAACTAAAACGTGTCATTTAATAAAAGTTTGATAAATGAAAATGTTAAATTATATATTACTTAAAAATAAGTTTTAACGAAATTTGCGCGCGTTTAATATTGAGGTTATACAACCGGCCGCGCACGATTCCCGTCGGCTCAAATTCGTATGGAAATCGCGCATGAACCCTTCCATGCTGCAGGCATTCTTTCAGTCTCTTTCTACTGTATGTGAGTGCTTGTTTGCCTACAATTATTGAAAATTCCCGCGCATAATGCTATTTCCATAAGTGGCTATTTCTACCATCCAACACCTACCACAGACCACTTATGGAACGTCATTCTGACAAGCACTGCAATCATGAAAGTAAACTTTTAGATTGAGAGTCACGTTAGTTAATATTATAATAATTATGTTCACAAATTTAATGCTTGGGTTTTTCCTTGTACTAACCACGAATCATTAGACTACTTCTGACCTATCTAATAATTTTGATGCATTTTCATACATAAACAAGATTAGCATCATTTGACGTGATTTTTTTAATTTAATGACTATCCGCAATAACAGTACGTACTTAGCATGTGAAAAAGCAAATCAAACAATATCGCTGTCGCGTCTAGAATTGCAAATTGGTTAGTGAATTTCCCTTCCTTTCGGGCCTGCGGAAGTGGGTTCATGGGTTCGTTGCGGCCCTCCTGGCATGCAAAGAAGTCTGTAGTAATTGTTTAGCATTATTCAAACGTTTTTCAATTCAAGATCGTCATTTAAATTATTATATAACGAAAACTGTCCATAGATACTAAACATTATATTTTAAATTACTAAAATATTTAAACTATATTATTTATGATACAATATTATAGGTATTGTTTTAAAAATATTATATATTATATCCATTGTCTGCAGCGGTCGTTTTAGACTGCTGCCTGCTCATTTATAAAATTAAAACTACTAACTACAGTAAAATTTTTCGTCACAAATAATTTTGGCTGTAGTTTAAATATGTCACAATATTAACACACTATATTAAAAAAAATCCATTTGAAACTGATTTTTTTAATTCGACTGTACCTTAGTTTTTATTTTATTTATTTATACTACAAGTAATAAGTATGATAATGCTTTTATCCTTTAAAGTTACGCACGGACTAAGGACTGCCTACGGTTCTAATAAACTTACGCCTCTTCTATTTTCAGTAGTTATCATACATGTCACACACTTCGTGGTAAGTCGTGTGTCGTACACCTATAGAAACTCTGCAGATAGGTTGCAACAACGTAAAGACTACGATCGTGTTGTTTTTATCTTGTTATACATATAAAATCTTTACACTGATACAATTTTACTGAACCTTCAAGAAGTTCAGACTGTCGTCTAGACTATCTCTTAAGGGTTGCTTCATCTAAAATCTCGAATACGTAATTTCTAACGGTTTTGCTTCAATGGCAATGTTGAATCGGTAAACACAAAGGAATACCGTACAATTCCTATAAACCGAGACATAAACGGAGTCAATTAGCTACTAAATGGAGTAGCTAATGGACAAACGCTAAATGAATGCGTTTAAAATGAGTTTCTTACAAAACATCATCAATTATATTTAAAATCGGTTATCACATCTGATATGAATTTTAATATTTAATAATATAATTATACTTAACATTATTCAAATCAAAAAACCGCGGAACGTTTTTGTCTCTATCATGATTTACTTATCGTGTCGCGGCACTCAGACTGAAAGGCAAATGATTTATTATGTTTATAAAGCGCGTCTCGGGCTCTTAAAGCTTACTCGTTCACAAATAAGATTTAAATTGTTCGTCTCGCGCACCAGACGGCAAGAAGCATTGGCAACCGTTTGAAGGTTAAATCGCGTACAAATAATGGGAGCGACTGTGGTTTAGGTGCGATATTTCCTAGAAAGTTTGACGAAAATAGGCACTCCATGCAAGTTCCCGTACTTGCCAATATCACAATTCTGTTTATAAACACCACCGTTCTGTAAACTAACGTGTATTGTTAGACAGCTCAAATTGTACTGGTTAATGTTTCCATAAGGAAACAATATACAATACGTGAACGTCAGCATAGTAATTTGAAAATTGGCAGCCAAACGAAAAACGGACATAATATCGTTTACGACGTTATAACGTTGTTTTCAAGTAACTACAAAGTAATATAGAAATAATAGTCTTACTATTTTTTAAATGAAAGCTTAAAGTCATCCTACGCAGAATGTAACAACAAGTTTTCTCGCGGGTTAACAGTTCGTAACCGAATAACAACGGCAGCTGTATACCATTAAGAATTCCACGCGCATGCGCGCACGCCGTAAATTCAAATAGTGTTCTTTCAAACCGCAATTAGCCTTAGTGCGGATATAAACGGAAAAAACTTTTTACCACAGTTGTACAGTCAATAAAAATATCGTGTGGGCAGTTAAAAGAAGGTTTAAATTAAATTTTGTTTTGCAGGTCCTGGTGCTACTAAAAAAGGTCTGGGCAACGTATACACCCAAGAAAAACACTCTTCTTAGTTACTAATGCCAGCGGTTTTAAGTCAAGCAACAGTACAAATATTGAAGAACCTCGCATATAGACGTATAGTCATTAGTAAGGAAAGGATGAAATGATATATTTTTGAAATTCAAATCCGAAATATAAAAGTACAAACATATAACTTCCTTTTAATGTTTTAGAAACATTCACTGACTCACTCACAACATTTTAATTTCAAGTAATATCCCCAATTAGGCTGTATATTTCACATACGTCTCTCTATTAATGCATAAATATAATATAAAATATATGCTAAAATGTACAGACGATTGTAAGTCCTGAATAGAGTAAATATTAAAATCTAGGTTTTTTTCCCAAAGGATTGCAAAACACTTTTATGTTTCATTGTAGGATCATAGTTTGCAATAATTAAAAATCCAAATGATACATTAAATACTGCTATTTATTTCTCAACAAGGGAATGAACAAAAACTAAAGTAATGTATTTTACAATATTATATATTACCAATACGGTACTTATCTCCATTAGCAAACTGGAGTAACATATCGATTCTATTACATCACATTAGATTATATTAAAAACCTACTTATCAACATGAAACATACCTTATATCTCAAAAAATAATAATTTACTAACAAACATGAAATATGGTTTAAGAATTGAAGTAAGAAATTATAGCTAAATTGTCTACAATTGAAGTCCCTTTGTAACCACATAGTGAACTCCTTCGGCATGACATTTAAGTGCAGTAAAATATAGTTTGTCAATGTAATTTCTATGTCTTAACATATCATTCTTGTATTTTTTGTTTCTCTTTGAAACTGATACGAAAATGATAAAAATAAGTTGTAGGTACCTCAACACATTTAATTTTGGAGTACAAACTGCAAAAAGATGTCATGTCATATAAGCTACATATATCATGACTTTTTTAAACAAACACACATTTGATCTCATGTCATCAATAATCTTTAACAAACTGTCTCTTTCAATTATAAGCTCTAAAATTAATTGCAAATATAGTAAAATAATGAAATAGTAGAAATTTTATAACATTAACATGTAATGAGGTAAAATGTAATAAAACCATGCATATCTGTTTATTGTTGGTACTTTACAGTCATAAAATTAATTTAAAAACACGTCATACAGAATTCTATAAACTTTGAAGGGACAGTCACATACATACATACATATATATTTAAATATATAGTTTAATAAGCATTTCAATTATAATAAATACATCATCACAAACATCAAGTATCTCAATATTATCAATGGAAATTATATATTATAAATTAACGAAATGCTGAGCATATTGTAGAATAAAAAATGAGCATGTGTGTATGAAAATATCAATTCTATTAATATTTGAAAAGATACTCACTGTTTGAATGGACTATGTTTTACAGTATTTGGTAAACCACATACATTGTCTTATTGAGAAAGCTTAAGCATTGTTAAGGCGAACAATTTGACTGGCTTTGGCAAACAATTATGGAACTGATTTTCAAGTTATATTCTTTCATCATTGGTTTCATCATAAACATAAGGTAATTAAGAAGCCTAAATAGATTAGTTTTTGTTATTCCAATTCTATTCTTTTACATTTAACTAAATGGTAAGTTCATTGAAACTATGCAAATATGCTTTTCTAGTCTTTATATGCAAGCAACATAGAGTCACTATGAACCTAGTTTATTATATTTAATATAAGTAAGAATTTCGGCCCTAGATTACAATGAGACTATGAGAAAAAGTTTGAAACCGTCCCATTAAAAACTACAACAGTTCAAGTGAGACAATGTCGGCAAGGAAGTACATTGTTTTTACTAGCTGGAAGCGCGCGTATTGTCGGTCGGCGGGCGGGCGTTGTTGGCTGCCGCAGGTTGCTGGTATTTTGGCACTGGATACATAGGTCTCGGCTCGATTGCAGAAACACCGTCATATCTAAAACATTATCATGCTCCTTATGTTACAATCCTAATCCTAATCCTAATATAATATTATAAATGGGAATGTAAGTTTGTTTGTTACCGTTCCACGCGAAAACGAATCAATCGATCATCATGACATTTTGTACACATGTTCTTGGAGGTATTAGAAATAACATAGGATCATCATCATCATCATCAGCCTATCTTAGTACACTGCTAGACATAGGCCTCCCCCAAAAGGGGTTTATGCCCGAAATCTCCACGCTGGGCATGCGAGTTGGAGATCGCAGGGCTCGGCTTATCGCACCGCCGACGCTGCTACCCGTCGGCGGCCAGGGCATTTAGCCGTGCCTATTTAGGCTGCGCTATACCGCAATCAGCCGGTCGCCAGATATTTTTTTATATCTCATCTATAAAAAAAACCTTAAGTGATAAAAAAAAACCACTAGTAAATTCGAATCCAGCGCCCCATAATTACTATAGATACCTTTCAAATAAACAATTTTCAAGACGATTAATTATGCATACCTGTGTTATAATTATTGGCTTAAAGTCTATGTATGAACTTAGTTCGAGATCCAGCGCATAGATGGCGCTGTTTATAAAATTGAAACTTACTGCAACTGAACTGATTTTTTTACCTGTCGCATAGATACGAGCTGTTTCTGTAAATCGATGTAAACACGTAATTTAAATAATCGATTTACTGAAAAACTGTTATCACAGAAATAATTTCATTGCCTTTAGTGCTAAAAGTATATTCGGTAAAATTAAAAATAATTACTTTATTCTCAACACTTAACTTTAAAAAAAAGTGTGCTAGTTAGGTAAGAGTAGTTTGCTAGGTAAGTAATTGTAACCACTTTCCACATACTTATTAATTATTTAGATGCTAATGAATTTTTATTGTTTCCAGAATATTGTCTGAAATATATTAATGTAATGCCAGCAATATCACCGGTATCAGTGGTACCGGTTGATTTAGCAGTTAATGCGTTAATAAAGTATATGAAATACTTTAATACAGATAAATTTCCAGAACATAGCTCGAGAGTATGGCAAGATATGTGTGATGAATTAAAAGGACTGTGGAAAGTCCCAGCAGTAAGGATTAATGTACGACAAGATAGAAGGAAAATTTTTGCACTTGCTCGCGAGAAATGTGGAATTTTTATCCAGAATAAAGAAAATATTTCGTCAAATTTGAATGTTTCAACTGCCAGTTCTGATAACTCTAATACTACAAATATTACAGGTATATTTATTACACTTGTTAATATTCGTATTTTATGCATATTGTTGTAAATAATATCCAAAATTTCTTGATTTTCAGAATATCAGGTGTTGTGGCGTTTATCACGGGCCATTACTTTGCTTATTGCCAATGACTAAGAGGTAATTGGCAGGTTTACAACGATTTGTCAATAAAACCTGAGTCTGCATCTGATCATGCCGAACTTGAACTACACGCAGTATTCTATGTATTAGAATAATTAATTGTATGAAGAAGAAGCTTAAATATAGTGAAATATTTTCGATTGACACATTAAAGGTTAATTAATTAATATTTATGTTTAATATTTTCAATAGGGAATCATTTTTTTTTTATTATTCGTAAATTTTATTTATTTAGGACATCAACAAGATCTTTAAACTATTGGAGTTATATTTGAGCTGACTAATCAAAAGGAAAAAAAAATAAATGTTTAAAAAATAAATTTTTACAATTTAATATTTTACAGAGTAAGTTTGTGCCAGCGATGCTTTTATCAGAGAGTTAAAAAGACCACAAGATCTGAGATTCTATGAGGCTGTCACTTTTTTACTAATTACCTTTTACTAATTAGATTTTAGGTAAAAAAAAAAAGTATAGTGCGGGTAATAAAATTATTATGAATAAACTTAATAGAAAATGAATTTTTGTTTATATTTAACTTTATTTTTCTACTTGTCAATAAATTAATCAATAAAATGTTCTCTTTATTTGAATAAATTAATTCAACTATAATTGGTCTTGGCTAATTAGCTTACAAACATTGTGGTCAAAACATATCTGTGTATTATATAAATACAGATATATCCCCAGTACTAATTTTGTTTTAACTTTTGATTGAAAAACTGGCTCCTAATGAATTTAGTTGTAGCATAATACTTGAAAATATCTATGATTGCTTCTGAAAAGTGGACGGTAACAATAAAATTGTAGTTAATTTCGTTATATGCTTATCATTCCTTAATAATTCAATAAAGAAATTATTTTCGCATCACCGTATATAATTGATATGAATAATTGTCAGACAATTACAATTATCGACCGATATCCATCCTTAACGTTCTTAGTAAACTCTGCGAAAGGGTGGTACATATTCATATTTATCCCTTAATCGCTATGTCGATCCCAATAGAACAACATGATTAGAACAACAATTAGAAAATTTTATAATATATTTATTATTATTATTATTAAAGTCCATCTTTTCTATTTATTTTGTATTATTGAATAGTAAAGAAAATACCATTCGGCACAGACATCTGTGCTGATTCAGTAAGCACTCTTACTGCCAATTGAAATTTGCTTTTCCTGCAGCTCTTAGCAATTTTATTTCAAGATGTTCAAGTTGTTCGCGTCAGAATAAAATTAGAAGTAATGTTGGTTTGAAACAAGCCCTCGGAAAAATAGGAAAAACAGTGTCAGCACAGTCTAGACTACAAAAACGGTATTTCATTATTATTACATCGTTACAACTAGGTAATTTATCGGTTAGGCAGAGAGCACTGAACGCCAAGTGTCCGTGAGCATAGCTCACAGATCGGAAGTGCCTTTCCAATATTTATAACTTTATACATTCACACTGGTTTCAGAGACTTCTTTCTATCTTCAAAATGATACTTCTAAAGGTCAATTGACTCAATATTTGCTTCCAACGGGACTTGAACCGGGAACTGGCAATGAATATCAATTTCAAAAATATTGTTATCTTTAAGCTATCTATGAAAATCAGTTCAACCACGTCTTGATAAACAGGTTAATCGCACAATTGAAAATGCGACTTTAAAAATAGTTCATACGACGTATGTATATAATATATACTAGTGGCCCAGTAGCGAAGGAAATTCGATGGTGAATCATAAAAAAATCAGTTCGAGCGTTGTCTAGGTTTTAATGTCAAAGATGACGCATAT